>CANYCX011228582.1:0-13152 GCA_948193385.1 Breynia disticha f. nivosa
TGACCCCTAACGTACGTTACTGTCCTCCAGAAATTTCTACACAACTTTCTTAAGTTCTTTCCATGCATAACTCTTGTCCATTTGCTTTAAACATACCAATGAACTTATCAAGCATCCATTCCAGTCCAAAATTAAACCTAATTAATTACAATTAGCCATTTATCTTAACAAATCAATGAACTCACGTTTAGCACCCAATAATGGAAGATCATTCAAACATATGTCATTACACAACAATCATCACTAACCTTCCATAAAACATAATCAACATACCAAATACCAATAAGAATTCATGCCACAATTCACATATACTCATAATAACATACAACAACCATCTCATTTGATCTTCAATATCACAACAACATTAACTATGATCCCGTGAATGTATGCATTATGCCAATGCTAATGAAAAACACACAATGCATCGCTCCGGAGCCTTAACCATGCTAAGGGAGAGACTCCACTCGATCCCCCGCGATATCAATCAAGAGAGAGACTCCACTCAATCTCTTTGTGCCTTTGATGCATCGTCCCTTATTTTATTAGAAGAGAGACTCCACTCGATCTTCTATGCACATCTTGGTATTTAACCCCACATTATTTTCTCATGGCAAATGCTCAAGAATGTCATATAATATGAATGAATGAATATGATCATTCCCAAGGCTATCGCCATACAATTCTCAACAAGTATTCAAGCATGAATCACAATGCAATCAACTTAGGATTTTATAATCATTCCAACACACCATATAAATCATACCATACATGTGATACTTGCCACATATCATAAATTCACAAAGTTCGGTTTCTAAGAACCCAATTCGCAACAACATATCATGCCGTAAAAACAACATCATTAATTAAGCTACATTCGAAAACAATGCATTAGTTCCATTCGCACACATTTTTCTCACGATTTCAATCTTAACATCAAGTATTGCACTTTCATTTCTTACCAACAACATCATTCAAGCTCAAACAACATAAAACAATAGCATCATTGTCAAGTAAATGCAAACAAGCACGTACCTCGGGTCTCAGGGTTCAATTCGCCGCCCGAATCTCGATTTGAATCGCAAATGCCAATACCTACACAATTAAAATCACATTTCCTGTCAAATATCATACAATGCATGTCATTTAGACCTCCTAGACGGATTTTACCCGAAATCCCCAAAACTTAAATCTCTCAAATCTAGTTAAATCAGATGTTTTAGGGTCTAAGGCTTATAGAATCTTATTCTATATTCAAAACCTAACAAAACCCTACATAATGTACATAAAATACAACAATTTTCAGCCATGGATTAGCCTTTTACCTTAAATCCCGAAACCTTATGACCTAAAGAGAGAAGAGGGCAATCGGAGGCCAAAATGTGTGTTAATCTCGTACAAGTTTGTTATTTTAGTGTAGGTTTTATGGTAGGAATGCTCAAAAATGTTTGGGAGAATGTTTTGGGAGTGTTTTGGTTGGTAAAATGAAGTTATGGCTCGTTTGAAAGAAGTTCTGGACTTTAATGACATGTACTGACCTTCGATAACATTCATTACTTAACAAGTAATGTTCATTGAGCAAAAATGCAGATTCTTGGTTTTCTGACAAGGTTAATGCGCGTTAATGACAGTGTAACGCACGTTACTCACATGCAGATTGCAATACTTAGCCATTTTTTACTCCTTTTGATTTCCGATATGTATACACTAATATATACATGTTCTCCAACCTAAATAACTATTTTTACAACATAATTAACTCCTCTCAACATCATTCCCACTTAATTACATTACATCTCACATACTTAGACTTATTATAACAAAACCTCCTCTTAGTCTCAACATCTCTCTTATTTGGGAGAGAGGAATTTCCAGGGCGTTAGACCTGGCACTGCCTTCAAGATGAAAGGATGGGGGATAGCAACCTCAATGGTCATACTCTATAGTAAAGTCCTTAAATATAACTTACTAAAATCTCCCAATATCATCAACAAGGATTACCTCAAATCTTTCTTTCTTGGATATCTTTTATCATATACATTATTGTCTTTCCCTGTAATGGGACCCATACACTCCTTAAGTCCTCAACTCAATTTTACCTTCCACTCATTCAATGTTTAGTCGATCAGTCAGACCATTAAGTTCATTCATTTTGGCTTTACTATAAAACTCCATTCACGCACCACCCTAGATGACTTTCCCTATTTTTGGGAAAACACTCATACACTCACTAGTTACTTGGGTTTCTTCTAAGTTCTCAAGTCTCATTTATGCAGTCCATTTGTTGCTCACAACTCCACTCTGATCCTTCCACAAGGTTTTTTTTATTACTTGATAATTTATGCCCTAAACACAACAAGAATTTATCTAACACAAAATTATCTTTATTACTATTAATACTCATCCATACTTGACATTTCACAAAGTACTTAGATATTTGTTAAAAACATTCATTACATAGCTTTTATACTATGTACACTTAAATAGTTTACACACTAGTATTTTCATCACCCTTTTAACATTTAACATACCAATTATATAAACATGTTTCTACATATTTTACATCTTTCAAACCAACTGCTTATACAATTTAGCAAACAAAAGCTTTAGGTGTACATTCAAGGAAACCCTATAATTACCTCCTTGTAGCTCCTAATTCCTCTTCCAATTTTTTATCATAGTCATGTAGTAATTATGTTATTACCCATATTTTATCCAATGCAAGAACATTATTCTAATGAAGTACAACTACACCATGTTCTTTTATTTTCCCTTTTCTATTAATAGGTTCAGTAACCATGTTTTATACTATATATTTAATTTCTTTTAGTGTGGTTCTAATGTATACTATAACCATTTATAGACAGGTGTATACCCGTTCCATCTTGATAAATGTATACAAGACACTATATGTCTTTAACCTTTTCATTTTACTCAAACACATAGCAGTTCTGCAGGTCTAATGCAATGTATCACATGAACAAGTTCTTATTCATACATGTACATACGATGCACTTTATCCTGTTCATAATTATGCTCAATACCATATAAATCTTAAGTCTCTCTTTATAAGATCGTACCCAAATATTTCATTTAGCTTTCACACATTAATTTTATCTCGAGTTTTTGCTTGGTAATACTAATCATATGATTATCATATACTCACCGTGCCCTGAGGCAGATCCTTGCCCCTGCATAGACTCGCGAGACTCGGCGGACTTGTGTGATACATTGTCACTGGCTCCATTCTTCAGAAATCATCACTTCCAAAACCTTAGTTTCACATATGTTAATGTAATGAAAATAGTTTTATGGCACAATCAGCAGGGAATCTAATCCTTAATCTTATACCACTAAATGTGAACCCCGATTTCATAAAACTCTTTTTTGATTAAATACCATGATTTTGGTAACCTTTTCTTCTTGAAACATAATTATACGAGAGAGAGAAAATGAAAAATATAGTTTGCAAACCATTTAACAAGACCCATGTTGATCATTTATAAAATAAAAGGTAAAATGCAGAACCCATGGAAGATGTTTTACATGCAATGTTTACAAGTCACATATATACTAACATACGTATAGGATACAACATTAAACAAATTTCAACACTAAGAGCTCAACCTTCAGTATCACACCGCTAGGCCTTGCAAAGAAAACATAGTCTTGTTGCTAATCCTTGTCTCTCTACATAACATTCAACAACATACAGGGGTGAGTATATAAAAATGTTCAGTAAGTGCTAATCGAGTGTTGTTAAGATGAGGTGTAGGGGAATCTTTGGATAATACGGGGGCGTGTTCAGGCCTTAATTCCCCAATGTCTCACAGTGGCCATGTCAAATACAGTTCCTTTAGGTGTTTTATATGCTAGGGAATCATCCTAAATCATTATCACACTTCAGATATTCATTAACACATTATTTTGGTCAAAACTAGGTTTTCGGGCACAACTAATGTATGTTTTCTCTCTCTAATGTACATTATTCTTTGCTACATTCCCAGACTGTGAATATTGGGTTAAACTTGATTAATGTATATTATATTGGCTTAACATATGTTATTGACAATCTTAACATACGTTAAATCACTCTAGCAGCACTCTGCCCACTCCTAAGACAAGTAACATACACTTCATACAACTTCAAGGTTCTGATCAAACAACATTCCTAAACAATTAATAAACATTTCACACATCTTATAGCCACACACAACATCCTTGATCAAACATTCTAATCATCACATAATCATGCAAATATTCATCATACATTCCTTTCATGTTTTTCAAGTTTTTATAATTAAATCTCACAACCAAACATATCATACCAACCATCTTAAGTTCTTATTAAACCACTATTAGCCCTACAGACTATAGCTTATACATTAACTATTCATTTTGGTCTCTTAGTCCATTTTATGCAAGTAATACTCTCAATCTTTCAAGTATGTAGTTCAACCTCAATACAACATAATAAAAAACATATAGTTTCCACATCATAGTATTCATAACACCATCAAGAGCATCATGCTTCATTTTGTTCACAAACACACATATCGCATTCATCATGCTCACCATGAAATCACCACACATATATATATTTCATTAATAATGATAGCCACATGTTATAAACATCATTATCATCAACAAAACACCAACCACAATACAACATACAAGCATAGATTAGCTAAGTTATGCTAACATTCACATCGACACCCTCTCATGAACAATTCTCGTCATTTCATCATAGAACATATAAGATCACATGTTCATCACTCAAAGTCCAAACTCATTTCATCACCACAATTCATACACATTCACTTCACACAATCAACAACATTTATGCATAATGAATGCAAATGTAATGCTAATGCATTTCCACACACATATGTTGTGCTCTAGAGCCTTAAAATTTCTTTGAGAGTCTCCACTCTCGTTGCACGCATATCGGCACATACCCATTTTTCTTTTCTCATAAACAAGAGAGTGTCCACTCTCTTTCATCATAATTGGGCTAATCCCCCATTTTTTCCTTGTGCCTAGCTCAGCATCAAGCTCTCGCTCAATATAAAAGTGATTTGGGATAAATCCCTCTCAAACATAAGATCAAGAGACAAGCTCTTATGTTCTCAAATCTTGGGTAATTTCCCATTTTTTATACGGAAGAAAACTCGCCTTCTCTTTACTTCCTCAAAGCATGAACATACAATCGTGTTCATGCAAATGTCCACAATCATGTATTCCCAATCCATACATAATTCCATCATGTTATGTGCGCATAATTATTTCACATCATACATATCATCTTAAAAAATCTACATGAATATGCACACATTTCCACAATAGCCAACTCGTGGCATCAATCAACACACAGATCAATCATAACTCATAAGAGTTCATCATCATAAACATAATAAGGCACTCTTGATGTGCATAGAAAAATTACATCATTTTATAACCACATTCGTAAATTAGGAAACTCCCACATAAGGAATTTAAATGCCATTCACTCATACAAACCATAAACACTTTCTAACTCACCACAATCAAGTCATAATAGTTCATTTCTCACATAGTTGACAAGCACATTATCTTTCACTTCTTTTTTAACGCACTTCAAAACTTACTTACACTTATAAAATCCCACAACATTAATCAATACATCAATATAACATTCTTATAATGCTTCACTACCATCTTTTATCATTTAAAACAACTAAAACACAATTTCATCCACCCTTTCCAAGCTAGCCATATCAAAGTAAACAAGCATTCAAGTCTATTACTACTCATAATTTTTACCATTTCAAAAAACAAGTTTTTATCACATATAATCAACCATATGGAGGCAAAACAAACCAAAGTAAGCGTCAAAAGTGCACTTACCTCGAGTTCTTGCAGACTCAATTCGGCTCTAATCTTTGATTTGGGCTTAGTTTGTCGCCTCCTACACAATTCATGGTACATTTCACATTATATACATTACCAACACTTAATTTCTCAATTACTCTTCCTTTTAACATAAATCCCAAAATTTCCCACAAACCCTAAATCCTTCAATCTATCGAAATATACCATTTTTTTGTTAAATGTTTGTACATTTAGTAATTAGGATAAAAACCTAATAAAACCCTGCAATTTTCATCCCATTCCATAGGAATTTCAGTTTAGAGTTAGTGATTTTACCTTTCCAAACCCTAGCTAGGAAGAATTGGAATGGATGGATCAATTTGTTGTTAATCTGCTGCCATCCACGAGTTTGTATGATCTTTTGGTGTTTAGGTGACCTTCCAAAGGTGTTTGGAGGTTGGGAGAATGTTTGGAAGGCTTGGGGATGTTTTTCTCCCCGATTGAGGCTGTTTTAAGCCTCTTAATGACTTGTCTCGCCCCTGATAAAGTACATTATTTTCCCATTAACGTACGTTAGTTAAAATGAATTTCTAAGCAAACAAACTTGAGTAACGTACATTATTCTTCAAGATAACATGCGTTACTCAAAAAAATAATGATTAACACACGTTAATCAATCAACTAACGTACGTTAATATACATTCTTTCCACTTAAATCAAACATTATTCCAACATAAAATAGAGATTTTTTGGGGCGTTACACGTTAAGGGGTAGATAATGTATGTTACCTAAAAATATATACGTTATCAACACATATGTACATGTCCTAAAAATAGAGAAAAGAGTTTAAAAAAAACTCACTCTTTATAACCTACACACACATATTGCCTCATCCAAAAAACATGCCCACATCACACAAACCTTCTTTACGACCTCACAACATGTCTTTAACATTACTACTTTAAAAACCCATATAGATTACACATCGAGAGACGTCCAAGGTCATAGAGAACCCACTCAAGGTAAATTTTGTAACTTTCTCATATTTAGGTTAGTGGTAAGAGAGCAAAGAGGGAAAGGTATAATTTTGATGTTGGCTTTGTGTTCTAACTAACAAAATGTAAGAAGGAGTAAGGCTAGAGAGTGGATTTAGGGTTTAAATGAGGGTTGAGGAAAATGATGAGATTTTTATCCATATAGAGAGTTGAGGAGTGTTGTAATTTGTGAGAAGAGTGGAGAGAATGAATGCAATAAGCTAAGAATGACTAAGAAAAGTGTGAAAGTTGTCAAATTATTGTAGAGAAGAGGATCAAGAGAGATGAATAAAGAAAGAAGGTTCTATAGAGAGAGGTAAAAGAACATTAAGGAGATGGGATCGAGTAGAAACACGAGGAAGTGATGTGAGGTTTGGGTTTGTGCTAACAAAAGAGAAAAATTTACATTAGGGAATTAAAAATAAATGAAATTTCTAATGCCCCAAAATTCCCAATTTAGTGTAAAAATTTAAAGTACAATATGTGAAAAATGAGGAGAAATTTTTTGCAATTTATTTTATTAAATTATTTACGACTGAAGAGTTGAGATTTATTTTAATTTGAGAATATAGGAATTTGGGAAAATATAAACTTTGAGAATGTCGAAGTCGGGGTTTAATGTGAGCCGAGTTAAAAAGAAATTACAAAACGAAGTGGACCCAGGCTCAAAGGCAACTTTAAAAACTTACCTCATCTCCTTATTCCTCCACTCCACACGCTCCTTCTTCTTTCTTCTTCTTCACCAAAAACCCTTTCCACCATCAAACCTCCATAAAATCTAGAACTAAGGAGTGCGCTGGAAGTGATTTTTGGATTGAATCTAGGTAAGTGTTCCTCCATTTTAGTCCATTTCCATATTCATACAAAATCCTAACTTCAAGCCCTCATAACTCTTTTTGTTTAGCTCCAAATCGAGCAAATTATGGATTGTTGGAAAGGTTGAGATGTCTACGATCTATTATTACCAATTTTGATGATTTAATCATGGTTTAGCCACTTGAAATCGCCCGGAAAATAGCTTCCCTAAATAGTGACAAGATTTGGAGTTTAAGCGAAGATTTTGTGCAAACACGATTCTAATTGCATTTCAGCATTTGTGTAAGTTTATTTGATGTATGTCAAGAGTGTTTTAAGTGTTTGATTGCTTGGGTAATACCATGTGTGTGAAATTGAAGCATGATTGCATGATTTTGTTAGGTTTAGAAGAGGGCTTTATGATTTAGGCAGAATGGGAATGTTTGTAGATTGATTATCATCCAATCATACCTAAATAAACTTCATTAATGCATAAATGAAGGTTAGTATGTAGAAAATTAAATGTGGTAATGGAGTTAGTGGGTTATGAGATGATGTTATGAGAAGAGAGGAGGAGTGAGTGAGAGAGAAATTGAAAATGCATATGATGTATGCGTAATATCATTATTTCATTTTGCATTATAGAATGAATGAAAGAGTGATTTGGAATTTCTAATGTTAATAATAGGGGGTTGAATCACGATAGGAAAGGTTCGCAACCGAGCCGTTAGGCGATTCTAAGAGGTAAGTAACACGAGTGTGGCTTCCCTAATCTGTGTGTCTTCTTGAATGCATGTTGCTTATAATATGACCATGTTGAATTAATGTGATTTTTTTTGTGATATGATCATGAGTGAGCTTATGTTGATTAGTTATGTTAGTTACGCTAATATTGTGCTGAGATGGTTTTTGGTGAATGATTGTTTGGTTGATAATTTGTATGATGAGCACGTATTGAAATTGCATGTTTTGTTTCACGGGATGAACTATACTACTTAATATGAATATGTGGATTGTTTGAAAGATGAATGAGTTGTGTTTTGTTTGGTTTGAATGCAAACATATGCTCGGTTGATGTTGTGGAAACTAATGGGCCTTATTTACTTAAGGATAAGAAAATAATATAATGAGATGAATCTATATGTTGTGGTTATAAGTTTATGATTACGTGATATGATAAACTATGAGTGGGTCCTAAACATGGACTGTCATGGCTATAAAATGTGAGCTTGTATAGACTTGAGTATGAGCGTGGTTATGGACGCGATGAATATATTTTGTTGATTGGTGATTTGTGTTATTGACTGAGATTGATTGAATTGAATGTTGGTTAGTGTGTGCTTATGTTTTGTTGGCTATGCTTAGTGGTTATTGTTATTGTTGAGGATGTTTTATGCGTAAGCTCAACTTTTTGGATTGTGAAGCATAGTATGGTCGAATGATGCAAACACGATTTGGATGCATGGAATGTGTACATAACATTCATGTATTGGGGGCTCTTAGTGAGCAATTTAAAAAAAATGATAAGGGCTCTTAGTAAGCGTGATGAGGGAGTGGTTATGGTAAAGGGTATATCATATGTCGGAACCACAACCTTTAAGGATATATCAACAGCCCTCCTGGGGTAAGATGGGGTGATCCTGAGCGGTCACTTAGACCTTTACATAAAAGTTATGGGCGCTTAGTGCGCAATATAATGGGTAGTATCTATAACATGCTACACTGGGGCACAGTGGAAAGACTCAACACGTTTGATCGTGCATGAGTGTTCCTGGCCAAGTAAGGGAAAAATTAAGGCCAAGTAACGGCGTTTTAAAGGGTATATCACACATCACAGGCTAGACCTAGACCTCCGAGGGTATATTAAAAACCTACCTAGGGCCACACATCGCAGGCTAGACCTGGACCTCTAAGGGCACAGGAAATAGGTTGGGGGTACTGGGCCTCTACATAAATCTGCATATCCAGTTATATAACCACGTACTCTGGGCCGATAAGGCTGGTTTGCAAAAGTTAAATTTTATGGCCAAGTAAGGGTGTAAGTTCAAAGGGGATCCTGAGTGATCATATGTACGAATGCATTAGATCACAGGCATTCGCATTCATCACATTGCATATAGTGTGTTCTTTATGAAATTATGACATGGTTATGCTATGATGATGGTTAAAATGATTGAAGCCAAGTTGTTTTGTTGGTTATAAAGATAAGAATGTGTACGGATGAAATGTGGTTATGATTGCATGTGAATTGTGTCTAATGCTATGTTTTAAAAAGTTATGAGGTGTGAAATTATTAAGGATTTGTGAATGGTTATAAGTATCTTGTGTAGAATTTAAGTGGAATCATATGTTTTGTGTGTATGATGATTATGTGAAGATACCATTTATATGTTTAATGTGGTTAAGGTTTTAAGAAGACTTATGGTGTGAAAATGGAGTGGTTGTTGACACCATGACTCGCTTGGTTATGAATGTGAGGGTTGTTATGATTGAAGTGTTGAGTTATGTGTTGCACGAGGATTTTGCAATTCAGTATGGTTACCATTGTTGAGTTTAAAATGATAAAATAATATGTATTGAATGTGGTTTCTATATGTTTAAAAGGTGGATAGAAATTGTTGATGTTATGTGTTATTTGCTTAATATGGTTGTGACTTCAAGTGCAATGGAAATCGCTTATGGATACCAAGTGCAAATTGTCTTGTCCTTAACTTCTAATCGTATTAATGCAAATGAATATAGCTTCTTATGCCATGTGATTATAAGGATGAATAAATATATAATGTCTTTCTTATGTTTTGCTTCGATGTAGAAATTGTCTTGTGGTTGATTGATGAATGTGAAATTGCTTGATATGGCATGGATTGATATGAAAATGATGATGTGGGGATGGTTTTGAGAAACAATTTGGCTAAGTGTCAGTTGCAGTACCCTAGTCACGAACGTGACTGATACCAATCACGATCGTGACTGGCTTTCTAACCACAAAGGGGAAGGCAAAACACTAGTCAAGAACGTGATTGATCCTAGTCATGATCGTGACTAGACTTCTGATCATGTTTTGGCCAGGGTTTTGGGGGGTTTTTCTAGGGTTTGGGACTAGTCATGAACGTGACTGAATCCTAGTCATGATCGTGACTAGACTTCTGGTCATGTTTTGGCTAGGGTTTTGGGGGTTTTGCTAGGGTTTGAGACTAGTCATGAACGTGACTGAATCCAGTCATGAACATGAATGATCTTCAGCCAAGAGGAGCTTGATATTGACAAGCCAGTCACGAACGTGACTGACCCTAGTCACGAACGTGACTACGTTTTGGATGGCAAGAGAGCAACTCAAGAAAATGATTCACGAACGTGACTCAGCGAGTCATGAACGTGACCCCTATTCTGGAACGTGGTTGGCATCTCGTGGACACTCAAAACATGAGTCATGAATGTGACTACTTGTGTCACGAATGTGATCATGTGTCTAGCCACGATTGGTTGCTTTATTTCAATGCCTTGAACGTGATCCGAACTTATGGCACAAGGCCTCGAATGTCACCCGTAGTTTTGTCTTAAAACCTCTAGTTAAATTTTGATAAGTTATGTAAATTATGTGAAATTATGTTAAGTTTAAGTTATGTGCAAGGATGGCATGTGTGCTGCATTGTTTCCAAGATTCATGTTTAAATAAGTTCAAACATGTTCATATTTGGTTACTGCAAACATTTTGCGGATGGAATACATTGAAAAGAAAGCCATTTGAATACAACGCAATGGTTGATTAGGTCATGCTTGTAATAAAAGTGAAATGGCTTGAATGCATGTGCGAGGTAGTTAAATGTGCAAACATATACATATATGTGTGAATGCAAAGGTTTAGGGAAGTTGTCCATTTTGGCAAGTCTACTTATTAAGATTAACAACTCACTACATTTTATGCCTGCCGTGTGGGCAGTGATTCGAAGGATACAGTTGAGGTGCAATAGCGATCTTGCCGACTGAGACCCGTCAAACCAGTGAACCAAGGGGGGTCATGCACTAAAGATTAACTGAAACCCATGTCATACTTATGTATTGAACATTGCTAATGCATATATATATATATATATATATATATATATATATATATATATATATATATATGTATTTATTTGATGGGTTGTAATAAAACTCAAGTAATTTTGTAAACAAGCACATGTTATATGATCCCCTTATTTTCTTTTAAAACCTATAAATCATTATTTCGGCAAATAAGGGATTGTATATTTTTTTAAATCGAATGTGCACAGATGAATTCTCTTATAATATTTTTTTTCTTTTTTAATTATACTTCAAAACCTTTGATTTTCGAATCCAGGTACCACTTGAAAGAAATAATATTAAAATAAGAACATAAGTGGTAGTTGAATTTGGGGGTCACAATATTAGTCATTCTTAAATTTATATTAATAATACTTTAGGAATTGAAGGCAAAGATTTAGAGCAACCGTCGGAGGGGCGTACTTAGTTAGTTAGAGGTTAGTATATATCTCAACTCATATTTATTCATGGATTTGCTATACATATGTAAGTATAGTTGGCTCATTGTGTGTGATACCTGTGGGTGTTTCTTGTAAGAGTTTGATGACATGTATTAATTTGTTAATGTGTTTTTTAAAAAAGGTTAACTATGGTTCTGCATGTGAGAAATTATGTTATGAATGTGTTTTCATAAGTGAATGCATAAGTTGATACATGAAATGAATGATTTCTTTGATTTTGTTATTCATGTATATGATTTAAGGGGAGTAAAGGGCTTAAAATTATTGGGAGCATAAGGCTTAACTAAAAAGGGAGAAAAAGGCTCAAAATGAAAAAGCTCAAAATAATAAATGATCAAAAAGTTCAACTATATAAGAGTAAGCTAATTTTTTATCTTATATGATGTCTTCATTTGTTGATTGAAAATTGTGATCTAAAAAGTAACCAAATAAGAAGGATATTGAAGAACATAATGGTAATGGCATGTGGATAGCATTTGGAATGTGATTATTAGGTTGCATACATTGTGTTGTATTTATAAGCATGTCATCATAAACATTTTGTATTAGGGGGAAATTGGCCCATAGGCATGTACAGTAGAAATTGTTTTAGGGATGTAGTGGCAAAATTAGCTTATAGTTATAATGATAATGGTAAGAGTTTGCTAATCATATGAAAAGAATCAAGGGTTTGATCATTTAAATATTAGTGGCAAGAGTGCACTAACTAAAACAAGCGACAATGTAAAGCCTAGAATTAAATCCTAATTATTCTTAATTGATTCAAAACATGGATTTTTTACCTTTCTAGGAACTACTGCTAAAACAATATATATATATATATACATATACATATACGTATACGTATGGATTGTTAAAACCTAATGGCCTATGCATGATTTAACGGAGTGAAATTATGCAGAAACTGTGGTAAAAGTTTACAAAATGAAAATATGTGTACTACTATAAA
>CANYCX011228677.1:0-17702 GCA_948193385.1 Breynia disticha f. nivosa
AACAAACGAAGCTTAAGTGGTTGTTTAATACTTATTTATAAAAAATTATATCATATAATTTATCATTTTCGATTTGCATCGAGATATTTATTTAACTTCTATAATTTATATATAAAATAATACCAGATATCTTTAACGTGATGTTTTGCTTAACATAATGATAATTATTTTAAAACTATATTAACCATTTTAGCATTGAAGTCAATTTTAATATTGGGAAATGTGAGACTCGATATATGATTTTTGAGTGCAAAAAAAAAAACTTATAAAAAATACTAAATATTTGACTAGCTATTAAATTTGTACGTAGTTAAAAAATAAAACTATTAAATTTAATTTATATTAAAAATTACTGCAAATAATTTCCTCTTAATCATAATTTTATTTGTATTTGTAGCTGATTCAGAAAACAATATATCCCAACAAATACTAAATATTTGACTAGTTATTAAATCTGTAGTTTTTTTTTTTGAAAACTAAAATACTAAATTACTTCTATGTGAGGAAAAGAAATGAAATTTTACACGATCTATGATAAAGAGTTACGAATGCATCGAAACTGTTGGCATCTCTATTCAAGGTTTCATTTAAACCCTAATGTATAGTTTGATGACTTGACTTTGCATAATGTTTTTTTAGTTACAAAATTTTAAGAAAGGGGTCGGACTAGTCCACCAACTAAAGATAGAAAATTTCAAAAAAAAAATTAGCGAACCAACAAGTCAGAACTTGTTGGATTTTCTTAACGCCACTACGGAGAAAGAAATAGAACCCCTCGTCTTCAGCGTACTGATTAACCCCTTTAACGGTGAGTTGACTTGGATGTTGGTGATAGCTAGTTTAGTGTATGAGTTTGGTTTTTTGGCTGTAATTCGTTTAACCAAGAAGGAACTTGGAAAGCGATCTTCTTTTGGAAGTGATCAAACTTCTTAGCCACTATGATGGCGACTTGGGTGCGTATATGCGTTGACAAAAAGTCTCCCATTAATAAATACTTCTTTGGTTTTATTTCAAGTGTTAGATTTTTTATTACATATTTTTAAAAAAAATTATTTAATATACCTCCTCCCTCCCTCAAAGATAGACATACTTTCTATATACAGTGTCTCAATATATAGACACACTTACCTTTTTAAACTTATTTATAATAAATATATTGACATTCTTACCCTCATTTATGAAACAAATTTTTTAATGGTAGTCTTTTCCAATAAAAATTTTTAAGGACATAATAGTAATAATATATAATTTAACTAACTTTAATTATCACAACTACTAATTTTTTAAAAACCGTAAAAATCAAACTATGTCTATCTTTATGGGATGGAGCAAGTCGTATTTTTTAAAATTTATTTATATATTGAAATTAAATAAAAGAATGTAATTAATTACATGAAATAAGTATTTTTTGAGAATATAAATTTTTTTATTAATATATAATAATGTTTTAATAATATTTTTGTAAAAAAATTTAAATTGTAACATTTATTTTGAGACAATTAAAATGTAATTTTGTGATACCTAAAATAGAAATGAGAGAATATATTCAATTTTCTTATTTTATTATCCTTAGTTCATTTTTTAGAAACATTTGAGTTGGTGGTGGAATAAAAATATTTTTAAAATAAACAAAAAAATAAATTAAAAATAGTATAAAACACATAAAAATATATAATAAAAATACGACTAAAAAAATAACACGACAAATAAGGATGATCAATCTCTCTGCCTCTTTAATTCCGTCCTTAACTTAAATTCATTTGCTATACTTATATTTTTGTGTAAATAAAATAAAATAATATAAAATATAAATATAATATAAATTAATAAAATTTGAAATTGAATTAAAAATCAATAAATAATTAATAACAGAATTTCGAACAAAGGATTTGACATGAGGACGATATCGATGTTTCTGCAAATATGAATTCATACACGTACGGGTTTTTTTATGCCAGCTGTTAAATAAATTTCACGTGCAATTAATTATTTTTAATTCTTTGTGAATTAAATATTATGTCTGCCACTGCGAGATCGAATATTAAATCATTTTTAAAAATCGTGTAGCTATATGCATAAAGAATTAATTATCAAAAAATAATTTTAGTAAAAATATATTATCTGTTTTGACGAAATGGCAAAAATGTCAGAAATATTATTTATATTTTACCATGCACATCAGTATACAAAAGTAAACATATAACAATTGTCATGTCATGATTTATTTGTAACGTGATCTATTTTCTTATACTATCTTACTTATTTATTAAACAATATTTATAATTAATAATATATTAATTTTATTATTAATTAAATGTATGTATCCCACGCTCTTTTCTATTCACACACATGTACCAAATATGATATATCGATATGACTAAAAAAATATAAATTATGAATAATATATCGAAACTGTTGGCGTCTACTTCTTCCGTCCCATTTTAAGTGTCACAAAAGTGCATTTTAGTTATCTCAAAATAAGTGTCACAAACTAAACTTTTAAAAAAATGTTACTAAAATATCCTTAGACATTAATGATAGAAGTTCATATTTTCAAACAATATCTACTTTGTATAACCAATCACATTCTTTTGTGTAGTTTCAATATAAGGATAAAATTGAAAAATTACTATATTAAATGAAATTCCTTAAAATGTATAATAAACAAAAAATGACATTTAAAATGAGACAGTAGGAGTATATTGAAGATTACATTTATGCCGTAATGGAGTTTTTTTTTGGTCAAGTCTCGGTATCCTCGACCCACTGGGCTGAGACTAATCCGGTTCGGGAAGGAGTTTGAGGTTAAGGTTCATTTCCCTTCCAATCGACGTTGCGGAGGATCGAACCGTGGTCCACCCTACCAAGTTCAGCCTTTATTACCACTGAACCAAGATGTCGTTGGTTATGCCCTAATGGAGTTTAATGATTTGATTTTGTAAGATGGTGATAGCCAGTTTTGTGTATGAGTTTGGTTTATTGGTTGTCATTTGTTTAACCGAGAAGGAACTTAGAACCATTAAGTGAGAAAATTCGTTTGCATGAGATTATTTTAATTTAATTAGAGATCTCGAGTTCGACTCTTGAGCACGCAACTGCGTTAAAATCCTATTGCAAGAATTTTGCTGTCCTTACAGTCTTGTCAAGCTCGAATGAGATTAGTCTGAGTATTTAGGATACGTTCATAAATAAAAAGGAAGGAACTTGGAAATCGAGCCCTCTTCTTTTAGAAGGGATCAAAATCCTTAGCTATTATGATGCCGACTTGTGTGAACATAAGAGTTGACAAAAAGTCTTCCATTAATATGGTATTTACTCAAAAAAAAAATTACTCAAGTTTTCTATTTTACCTCTTTAATTTAATTTTTTTAAGAACATTTAAATTAGTATCAAAATTAAAAATACTTTTAAAATATATAAAAATAAATTAATTAAAAATAATATAAAAAATAATAACAAAAAATAGACACAAAAAATGAGGATAACTTATTTCTTTGCTTCTTCAATCTCGTTAGTCGTTCTTGACTAAATTCATTTGTTACAACTAAATTTTTTGGGATAATTACATGTATACACGCTTTTTATATATGTTATATATTTTTATCTTTCATTTTTTAAATCTACCAATTTTATTTAACTTCCCATGTTTTTTCACTCAAATAACTTCCAAATTTGATAAAATTGGATTATTTTTATTAGGCTTAATATTCATGTAAATATTTCAATTTTTTTTGTGTAAATAAAATAATATAATATTAGATTAAGAAAAAATAAATGAAATATAAATTACTAAATTTTAAAATAAATAAATAAATAATATACCATAAAATGGTTGAAAATACTCTTTTATTGAGTCAATTTACGAGTTCTCTAGTTATACGTGCCAACGATGAAAATAAAGATATAATAACAGAATTTCGAAAAATATATACATTAAAAATACATTTTTTTTATGCTAACTGTTAAATAAATTTCACGTGCAATTTTTTTTTAATTCTTAGTGAATTAAGTTTTATGTGTCCCAAAAATGTCGAGATCGAACATTAAATTATTTTTTAAAAATAGTGTAACTATAATGCATAAAGAAATAGCAATAATTATTATTTACTTTAAATTTGAGTCTGATTCATAGGCATCATCTTGTAAGAAAAAGGATTGTCCAACAGAATATAAAGTATAGAGAATTATTTTATTGCCAACATGAATATAAAGTGCTGAAAATATTTATATTTAAACAATACGAGATTCTTGATATATTCTCTCACTTTAAATAAAACTAAACAACAAATAAATTATGCACAGTAGATATTTGACTGTGCATAAACTATTGCATATAAAATGTTGAGATTAATTCTAATAGACAACAAATCAGCCATGTCTGAGTGAGAAAAAAAAAGTTAAATCGATTGTTTTGAACCGAACTAAACCGTTTTTTAGTGGTTTATTTTTTTTTTAATTCGCTAAGATTGGTTTGATTTCGGACTGATGAATTATCACTATGACTCAAATCGAACTGACTCCAATATCAATATTATTTGGGAAGATTTAATCAAAATTTGCATTTTTTTAACATGACCAATTCAAACTGCTAGAAGTAATTTTATTTGGTTTGTTAATTTTTTAACCCTTCATTATTAATTTGGTCTAAAAATTTCTTCTCAATCGGACCACTTCTCACTCCTAGAACTATATAAAATTTAAAATCAAATACCGTCCCAAACAATTGCACTGTAAACATCTCTAATATCACGTTAAATTTAGACTAATTATTCAGCCATAAATAAAAAACCATATAAAAAATTACCATATGAATATAAAGTGTACAAAACAACTCTACCTATACTATATATGAGATTCTTGGCAAGTTACGCACAATTCAAAGAAAAAATAGATCAACAAGTTTAAGTTAAAATATAAATTTTTTTAATAATAAGTTAAAATATTTGTTGTATTTACCTAATTATATATGTGCCGTTTTACCCATCGTCCGTGGATTCAGCGGTTAAGGTGTCTTACCTCTTTCTTTGTGATCGGAGTTCGATCCTCCGTAGCGACGCTGGGAGGCATACGGGTTCTAACTTGTCGGTTCACCGAGACTAATCGAAATGCATTTTCCTGTGTTTGGTTTGTAAGTTAGTCCGACGTCTTTCTTAAAATTTTGTAACAAATAATATATATGCGCCGTTTTCAAATTGAAATAACTTGTAAGCAAAGCAAAGCTCTTAACTAAACTCAGTATATAGTAAAATGATGGGAAAATAAATAGAGATAACTATTGTTGGTCAAGTTATGTGTTAACGCGTGGTTTCTCCTCGATGTGGAAAGACTTTCTTATTCTTCGTCAAGTTAATATTCCAACGTCTCCCACTAATATACTATTTGCTCAACTAAGCCTTTCCCACTATTGACTCGTAATGTCCGTGGATTCAGCGGTAAAAAAGATTAATTAGTACGCTAAAGGTGTGAGGTTTGATCTTGATTTCGTAGCGGCGTTGGACGAGATATTTAGATTTGATCATTTACTGATTCGCTAGTTTTCGTTGAGACTCTTTATAGGTTAATCTGACCCCTTTCGAGCAAACAAAAAACTAGGAAGACTTTCAAAAGCCATCGGTTTCTCCTTCCAAACCCTATAAATATGGCTACGTAAGAAACCTCATTCACAACATTCAAAGTTGAACAAAAAGAACTTAAAGATAAAGAATTCTCATCATCATCATCTCTCTTGAATTCAATTTTATTGATTTTGGTAATTTAGCATGGATTCAAATCCTAATGTTCCTCGATGGACTCCGAGTCCAAGTCCGAAAAACTCCCCTCCTCCGAAGCAGCACCACGGCTCCACTGCCGATGATTTGGAGTTGCAAAGCATAGTGTCTGAAGAAGATGGTCGGGCATCTAGCATGGAAAAGACTTTCCCATTCCCTACTGCCTTCCCTAGACCTGACCATGACCATGGTCCTCCTCCTAGGTCGGATATTGAGTATCATCCTGAGACAGTTTCTTCTTTAAGTGCTGAAATGGAGGTACCGTTTGTTGAAAAAGAAGAAAACGTGGTGTTGAAGGAAGGAAGTTTTAGCAGGAATGGCATTTACTTGACGTGGAAGGACTTGTGGGTGACGGTGCCGGACGGGAGACGTGGTCGTCGAGCAATCTTGCAGGGGCTAACAGGTTATGCTCAAGCTGGTGAAGTTTTGGCGATCATGGGTCCTTCTGGCTGCGGAAAGTCAACCCTTTTAGATACATTGGCAGGTATAAATGTGAACATATTAAAAATTTATCTTGTTGGCAACTTGGCATGTATCAAATATGCCGGCCTTTTCAAAGCATGATCTCGTGAAAAATTTACCATTATTATTTCGTGCTAGTCATGTCGTATCATAAACATAAACGTATTACGTTACTCTTGATTGGAATTACATAATTTAGTGACCTAAACGAGTGTAAAATCAACGTTTTGCAGGAAGATTAAGCTCTGATGCAGTCCAAACTGGAGAAATTCTTGTAAATGGTCGTAAGGAGCGACTTGCATTCGGAACTTCCGTAAGAAAATATAACTCTTTCAGCATTATTTTCTTCTACACGCAAGTGAGAAATTCAGTGCCAAGAACACCATTTTCTATTCCTTAGAATCGTATGCGTGTTTAGGTTTCAAATATAGTTGTCTGAATAGTCCACCATTCTAATTATTCAACTTTAAACCAACTTAAAATGTACTTAATAGTTACTCGGGTTAGACGGGTAGTAATCATGTCGTGATTTGTCGATTGGGTAAAAAATGTAAAATATAATTGTTTCATTCTTGAAAACAGGCTTATGTGACTCAAGATGATACGTTGATGACAACCCTCACAGTAAGAGAAGCAGTATACTATTCCGCACAGCTCCAGCTTCCTGATGCAATGTCAAGATCCGAGAAGAGAGAAAGAGCAGAAATGACGATAAGAGAAATGGGTTTGCAAGATGCCATGGATACTAGGATCGGAGGATGGAGTGTGAAAGGTCTAAGTGGAGGTCAAAAAAGGAGAGTTAGTATTTGCATTGAAATCCTGACGAGGCCAAAACTTCTCTTCCTTGATGAACCAACCAGTGGACTTGACAGTGCAGCTTCGTTCCATGTCATGAGCCGAATTGTTAGACTTGCTAAGCAGGATGGAAGGACTGTTGTTGCCTCGATTCATCAACCTAGTAGTGAAGTTTTCGAGCTTTTTCATAACCTTTGCCTTCTTTCATCTGGGAAGACAGTCTATTTTGGTCCAGTTTCAATGGCTGAACAGGTATGAATGTGACTGTATGAAGTACTGTTTTTCTCTCTCTTTTTCTGGAAACTGTATTATTCTTTTCTGAACTTGATTTTTCTGCAGTTTTTTGCTTCCAATGGCTTTCCCTGTCCAACTCTGAGGAACCCATCTGATCATTATCTTAGAACCATCAATAAGGATTTCGATGTGGTAAGTTACATTAATATACCAATCTAACTAATAAAATCCATAGATTCTCTAACCATACGGTTTGCCCGGGAAATCAGGACATTGAACAGGGTCTCAGCAACCCCAGAAGCACAGAAGATGCAATCAATAACCTCGTGAAGTCATACAAAACATCACATACTTGCCACCAAGTTCAAGAAAAAGTAAATCACATTAATCAACAGGTAGACTTGGAACCTTCGCCATTAATGAAAAATAATACAGCTGACCAGAGTTATTCTTTATCAATAATTGAGATTTAATTTACTATCTAATATGATTTTTCATGGTTGTAATTATAGAGAGGTGGTCTCCTGGAGAAGAAAGGAAGTCAAGCTAGCTTCCTTACACAGTGCATTGTTCTTACAAGAAGATCATTCGTGAACATGTATCGTGACCTTGGCTATTACTGGCTTCGTCTTGCAATCTATATTGCTTTATGTTTATGTGTTGGAACCATATTCTATGACATTGGCCATAGTTATGGCTCCATTCAGGTAAATTAATATGAATGCATCGAAAAAACCATCAATCAGTTCATCATGTTTGATTTATCTAATCTCTAACTTTTCCAATTGTATTCAGGCTAGAGGCTCAATGCTGATGTTTGTGGCTGCATTCTTGACTTTCATGGCTATTGGTGGATTCCCTTCTTTTGTTGAAGATATGAAGGTTAGTAATTTCAACAAAATTACTTTGAAAACGCTAAGAAATAGCTAGACATATAAAAATAGACAAATCAGCCAGTAACTCCATTGTTCCCTCTTGCACAAGCGGCAAGAAAGAACGGTATCACAGAATGAGTTATGGTAAGAGAGGCGACCGCCGCTCCTACCTCCTCTAAATCTGTGGCTGGCTGCAATTTATTGTTATTGAATTAACATTGTTCATATTTTACTCATTTCAGATCTTCGGACGAGAACGATTAAACGGACATTACGGAGTTGGAGCATTCGTGTTTGGAAACACTTTCTCATCAATTCCATACTTACTTCTCATATCATTAATCCCTGGTGCAATGGCATATTACTTAGTTAAATTACAAACCGGTTTTGAACATTTTGTCTACTTCGCACTCGTACTTTTCTCCTGTATGTTACTTGTCGAGAGCCTGATGATGATAGTCGCAAGCATCGTCCCTGATTTCCTGATGGGAATCATCACTGGTGCTGGTATTCAAGGTGTAATGATGCTCAATGGCGGCTTCTTCAGATTACCAAATGACCTTCCCAAACCTTTCTGGAAATACCCAATGTACTACATTGCGTTTCACAAATATGCATTCCAGGGTTTCTACAAGAACGAGTTTGAAGGTTTAACATTTCCTGGCAACCAAATCGGAGGACCTGCAACCATAAGTGGTGATGAGATTCTGAGAAGTGTTTGGCAAGTTGAAATGGGGTATTCCAAGTGGGTTGATCTCGCTATCTTGTTTGGAATGGTTGTGCTTTACCGTTTCATGTTTTTTGCAATCATAAAGGTTGTGGAGAAGCTCAAACCTGTCGTAAAAACTGCCATGGCTGCACCTCAAAAACAGCTGGTGAAGATTTCTGAGCTTGATGCACAGTCAGCATGAATGCTTTAATTCCATTATTGGAATTGTTTATATGTAATTTTTTTCACCAAGAGATTTAACTTTGAGTAATGAGTGTGATGGAATTAGTTTTCCTTCACCTCACAAAGGCCTTATGTGTAATTTCTGGCATACTACTTACAATAATTAAGTAATAAAATATTCTCTCCGTCTCAAAAAAATTATTTTTCTTTCATCAAAAGTATTAAAAAATAAAATAATTATTGCTTTTAATTAATGATATTAAAATAATATATTTAAAATAAAATTGCATGAGAACTAAACAAATACCATTAAAATAAACAATCATGATGATATTATAAAAAAATATATAAAAATTAATGAGCGATAATTATTTTAAGACATCTAAAGTATTATTTTGTGACAATTTTTTGAAACAAAAAATGAGTAATGTTTGAGAAACTGTATAATAATATTACAAATGAATAATTAATAAATAAATATATTTAATAATTTTAAAAAGCATTGTATTATATATTTTTAATACTTAAATTTGTTGAACAAAAATATTTACATATTTTTGGGGTATTTGTGCATCCAAATGGGAATTGGGGTGGGGTTGGGTTGATGAAGTAGAAAACATATGTGATAGGGCAATAAATTAGATTTTAAAACTAGCAGTTAGAACTCATGCGATGCGGCGGGATGATACATGTTATATTTATATTAATTATATTAATTTAAATTATTTTATTTTTTTGTAAATTATTTTTATATTATTGATAATTTAATGAAATATTTAAATATTTAATTTTATATATTTGTTATGAAAAATTAATTAAATTAATAATATTATATATAGTAAAAATAAAAATAAAAATATATTAAATAAATAAATATTTAATAATTTAAATAATTACTTAATCTATTAAGAAAAAATAATTTATACTTTATAATTTAAATTTTAGTTGATGAAAAAATATAAATATTATTATCAATTATATTTTAAAAAATATATTTATTTTTTAAATTTTTAAATTATAAAATTATTTTTTTATAATATTTTATTTGTCTTATATTTTTTATATACACATGTTAATTATTTAAAATGTCAAATATGAATTTATGGAGATCTCTTTAAGATAATAAAATATCTCCCATTTTTTTTAATTACAAAATCACACACACAGTAGCAGAAACGTGTATTCCGTTACAGCGTTACTCTTTTATTTGTCAGCTTCTAGAAACAACCAAACAGAGAGCCAAGAAAATGGAGGAAGAAGAGCACGAGGTTTACGGCGGTGAGATTCCCGACATGGAAGGCGACATCGATCCTAACTCCGGCGACGTCGATATGTCCGCTGCCGATGATGACGCTGTTAAGGTATGGTTTTCACCATTTAAATCCCTAGAGAATCAATTTTATTTTCGTTTCTTTATAGTTATGTGTTGGATTGGGTTGAATGTGTTGAATGAATGAGTTTTTGTGGTGTTAGTGTTGCGATTGAAAGAGCTGATAACACGTTTAATTTAAAATTGTAGGAGCTGGATGAAATGAAGAAGAGATTGAAAGAGATGGAAGAGGAAGCTGCCGCGTTGCGCGAAATGCAAGCAAAGGTTGAGAAGGAGATGGGCGCCGTTCAAGGTTTTGAACTGTTGTGGTTTTTTTCATTGTTTGAATTAATGTTGATGTTGTTATTTTTGTTTGCAATGTGATTTTTTTGCAATTAATTATGCGATTGGTGTCTTAGTCGATATTTATTATTTAGGGTGATTTTCCCATATTCTAGCTTCTCTAGCAAATATATATCTTTTTTCTTCTATTCTTTGTTTATAATTGTAATCTCATACTAGTTTTTCTTTTGGGACTTGTAATGCAGATCCGGCTAGTGCAGCTGCAAATCAAGCCAACAGGGAGGAAGCAGATTCTCGTTCTGTGTTTGTTGGAAATGTGAGAATAACTTATATTTCCGCAATAGATGTGCCGCATCTTTTACGTTGCATTTTTGGCTTTCACTTGGAATTTCGTTTTGCACTTTCATGTTGTTATTTTGTTTAGTTTCTTAGCGTTCCTGATGCTTCATTAATTCCTAACTGCATTTTCACTTTTCTCCTTTAGATGCATTTTTTACTGCTATGTTTTTTAGTCCCTCCTTCACTCATAGCAAAATAATTTTGTAAACCTTTGGAAATGAGAAGGTGAGTGGTTCATTGTGTTTGAGGTCATAATGTGTAGTTGATGTAGCATCCTAGACTGGGGTCTTTTTAGTCATGGAAAAAGGAGAACTTCACTTGAACTAATTATTCACATGGTTACTGAATCATATGAGCATGACACATTTTGTGTTTTCTCTGAAACACTGCAATTGATCATTTGTTGTTTTTTTTAGCAAAATAGAAGTTTCTGTCATGAATTTTCATTTAACTGTGCATTCTCTTTGTGCTTTGAAGTTCTCTGATTCTTTGAATGCTAAAAGACATGGATCCAACCTTTTGGTGGATTGACCATCTTTTGTTTGCCAACTTTTCCATCTAGGATTCTGGTTTTAGTTAACTTCTCTAGTCAAGCCTTTGTAATATCTGGATGTGTCTTTTCATTTATTTCATTTATGTTGAAACATGAAATGGAGCGGGTTCTTGTCATTTAGAATCATGGTTTGACCTTACGTCTTACTATGATCGCAGGCTTCTTATTCCTCATTCTGTGTGTTAGCGCTGGAATAGTTACTCTGTATTTCAGTAATTGGCCAAAACTTATTTGTGTCAAAATAGGGTTATTTTATGAGGGAGATTAAAAGTATTCATGTTAAATTTTGAAAAAGAAAAGAAAAGAAAAAATGATGTAAAAAATGAAAAAAAAAAGAAGAAAATTATTGAGGAAAAGGGAAAAAAAAAAAGAAATGTTAAGAAAGGTGAAAATGAGAAAAAGAAAAAAAATTGAAGAAAGAAAGTGAAGAATGCAAAAGAGTGAGGAGAGTAATGTACAAAGAGAAATTGTTTAGAAAAGAAAATTGGAGTGTAAGTGTTGGCCAAGATTTATGGAAGGCTGCTGGGTGGTCTGAAGTACTGGATAATCAGGAACTTCAGCTTTGGCTTGTGATGATGGGAAATCTTTGTTTTGGAGACGAGGGTCATTCAAGACGTCTATCTCAGAGCCACATCATTGATGACAGATCTGGTGCAGGGTATAAAATTATCACCTTATTCTGATATAAATTTCTGCATGTCTGACTTACTTGAAATGTACTAGTAATGTGCATTTCTTCAGTACGACTTAAATCACTATAAAATTTTTTAGACAACTCTTCTTTTCTGACTCTGTTTTTTGATGATGCATGAAGTGCAATGCTAGACATTTTAACTGCATTATGAAATTTTTAGGAAAAATATGGTATTCTATTTTTTCTGACTCTGTTTTTTGTATGCCTGACTACTTTGTCTTACTTGTCAATTATTAGTATGGCATTCTATTTTTTTTTACCCTGTAAAAGCCAATTGGATGATTCTATGTTTTGATATAAAAAATTCATTTTCCCTTGATTTTCTTTGCTATTCTTCTCGAAGAGTTTTCAGAAATCAATGAAGTAGTGTATCCAGTGATATGTCACTGTCTCACCCAGATGTATACCTTCCTTAGTTCAGTGGATGTACGAAGTGATGCTAAAGATATGCCTTACTAAATTTTTATTTACCAAGTTTTCTCTCAAACCATGGTTTCAAAATTTTCATATATTTTAACAACAGATGATTTTACCTTAGATAAGATGATTGAGTTTCACTGTCTGCATGGCTTCTTTTCATTAATTTATTTTTCATATGCGAAGTTACTGTTATATGTGCTTTATCTTTTTAAAGGCATTTGGTTTTTTGGAAAAGATGCCAGCTATGGGTGATAAAAATGTGTAATTCAAAGTAAATCATCTGTATGTTAGCTGCAGTACTCTAGCATTCTTTGTACTCAGTATATGAACTATGTAACTTCTGAATATGAAAGTGGAGATGCAGGTCGGGTGGGGAAATGATGTGAAACTGAATGCTAAGTCTACCAATATGGGCCAACCCTGAAATATATCTCAAGCATTTTTTGCGTGGAATTTAAATGTCTGGTGTTGGTGTTTCTTTTTTCCTTACCAATGCGTATGACAGGCAGTGAAGTACCTCATTGACATTAATATGCGGTAATATGTCAGTTTGAGCATTGATAAAAGAATAGGATTTGAGAGGGATACAGTATTGGATTTTCTAATTGAAAGGAATTGGTTCCCTGGGATGATGTGGTGTCACCAGCAGAATGTTGAGCATTGAGAGAATAATGTTTTTAACAATATTGTGGAGATGCTGACACAGGGTACCATGGCACTGATGTAGCAATGGAGTAGCTGAGGTTTTTAATCGTGGATTATGGTTGGATAATTGTACAAAAGAACCTGTATTTGGTGATTTTAAGCTATTCAGTGAGAGCATTGATTGGAGGCATTGTGATATTGGTGTGAGCAACAGTTCGTTAGGTTTTGGTCAATTATTACAACGAAAATATTCAGATGAACGAAGGAGTTTTTTTCCCCCTTCATTTGAGGTTGGAAGGGGATTTATTATTGTGTCTGTGTGTATAGACGTTTTAACGTAACATGTAATATGTATGTAATGAGTTGTTTATGTTCTTTTGGCTGGAAGAATCTGATGTGTTTGTGGTTCACTTTCTGAAGCTAACTCAAATTCTGCAACAAAAACCTCTTGTTGAATTTAATTTGTAGGTTGATTATGCTTGCACCCCGGAAGAAGTACAGCAGCATTTTCAGTCTTGTGGTACTGTAAACCGGGTTACTATTTTAACAGACAAGTTTGGCCAACCAAAAGGTTTTGCTTATGTGGAGTTTCTCGAAGTGGAAGCTGTTCAAGAGGCAATACTTCTGAATGAGTCTGAACTGCACGGGCGTCAATTGAAGGTAAGTCATACTTCTTGCTCGAGCAAAATGGAGATATTGGTCTGTTCTTCAACAATGGTCTGGTTGCTTATGTTGGTTGTTTTGGTATTATCATTTCAGGTTTTGCCTAAAAGGACCAATGTTCCTGGCATGAAGCAATATCGTCCTAGGCGTTACAATCCATACATGGGTCGATTCAGGAGACCATATATTCCTCCATATTTCTATTCTCCATATGGATATGGGTATGAAACCTCGCAATTCCATTGGTATGCCTTTTTTTTAATGACTTCAATGTCTACATTTCTCATATCCTTTTCTTTGCTATTGCAGTAAAGTTCCCAGGTTTCGACGATCAATGCGCTTCATGCCCTACTATTAGAAGGTAACAGACAAGATGGTCTGCCCTTCATGCCCTGCGGTATTAGAAGGCAACATCCAAGATGATCTGTAATGATGGTTTATCTGGCGTTACTGTAATTTCTTTCTATGATGTTTTGCGAGGATGAACAGAGGTATTTGACTCGTATATTGATCATTGTCATAAAATAATTTTGAAAGACTTGCTCCATAAAAAGAGTATTGTCAGCTTGCAAATTTCTCTTGGCAATCACTTCAGATTTATTGTGGTCGATTACTCTTTTACTGTTACGTTTGCCCTGAATTTCTGACATGATAACATACTTTGTAAGTACACGTTTTTAAGATGGCACGAATTTAACTTTTGTAATATTTATGTCACAAATAATGATATTTGATTGAACATAAAACACCACGATTACGACAAGGCTAGTACAAGTTGACAATATTAAACATAAATTGAATGCGATAGCTACGAGACGCCCCGACCGCATGAAACCTGACGAACTGTCTCTGAATATTTGCGTTATCAGAAAAGGGTATCCTGTTTTTCAGTCTGAACATTATTGTTTAAAGCACGTGATGAAAAAGTGGCATTCAGACATAAGCCGCCATGACCTGAAACTGCTCTTCCATAACTAACTTCCATCAGCACCATCGTCAACTTTTATATTCAACTAGATTTCTTTCTCATCGTTCAAACTTCTTTTACAATCAACTAGATTTCTTCATCGTATCCATCAAACATTCTAAACTAATACCCTCAACTAGATTTCTTTCTCATTACTTACTGTTGTAACCTCACCACCAAAATTCCTGCTTTCATAATCCCTATATATCCCTCTTTTATGTCTCCTCTCTTCGTTAGAGAGAGCCAAAGCGCAAGCCATAATCGTTCTTGTTCAATCAATAATACAGAACAAGAAGAAAAGTTGAAATCATTTTCAAGAAACAATGGCTCTCTCTACTTTGCCCTCTAAGTCTCTCTACAGCAACACTCACTCTCTTTCTCGCCACCAAACACGTTCACATAAACCCGGAATCTTCCTTGGAACAAAAGCTATTAAGTCTGTCCCGTCGATCACAGCTGTTCAAGCTGCTGATCCGAAGAAGAACTCTGCGCCGGTGAGAGAAGCACCGAAACCGGTTGCAGGGACGGGAAAATGGACGTTGGACAGTTGGAAGACTAAGAAGGTGTTGCAACTCCCGGAGTATCCAAGCGCAGAGGAGTTGGATTCAGTTTTGAAGACAATTGAGTCTTTCCCGCCAATTGTATTTGCTGGAGAAGCCAGGGGTTTGGAGGAGAAGCTCGCCGAGGCGGCGATGGGGAATGCTTTCTTGTTGCAAGGAGGAGATTGTGCGGAGAGTTTCAAGGACTTTAATGCTAATTATATTAGAGATACTTTCAGAGTTTTGCTTCAAATGGGAGCTGTTTTGATGTTTGGTGGCCAAATGCCTGTTATCAAGGTTTGTTCTTTAATGTAGATTTCTTTTTCTGAATTTGAGAAAGATTAATCTGTTATTGTTCTGTTAGGTGGGAAGAATGGCAGGTCAATTTGCAAAGCCTAGATCAGATCCATTAGAGGAAAAGAATGGAGTGAAGCTTCCAAGCTATAAAGGTGACAACATCAATGGAGATGAATTTAATGAGAAGTCCCGAATTCCTGATCCGCAGAGGTTGATCAGAGCTTACAGTCAATCAGCTGCAACTCTCAACCTTCTTAGAGCCTTTGCCACTGGAGGTTATGCTGCAATGCAAAGAGTGACTCAATGGAATCTTGACTTCGCTGAGCACAGCGAGCAGGGAGATAGGTTTGAAAAACTAATCTTGCCTTACAATTATGCTTGTATTTTATTACAATTCGAGTCGCTGAAAGCGCTAAAGCGTCTGTTAAGTTCGCTGCGACTAGGGCCATAATCGAGCATAGCCGAATACCACCTCATTTAGATTTGGCTCATTTAACAATTTGAGTCAAACAATTTGCTCACGAACATGCTCAATTGTAAATGAGCTGAACTCGAATAAACTTTTATCGAGCTTGAGCAGCTTGCGAGTAGCCCGTTCGTTTATAGGCGGGACTAGATTTCCATGATGCATAGTTTAAGTTGATGGTTGTAAATGACTTGCTTTCAGGTACCAAGAACTTGCTCACCGCGTTGATGAAGCACTGGGATTCATGGCTGCTGCTGGACTAACAGTAGAACACCCTATAATGACAACAACTGATTTCTGGACATCCCATGAATGCTTGCATTTGCCATTCGAGCAAGCTCTTACAAGGCTCGATTCAACCTCCGGCCTCTACTACGACTGCTCTGCTCATATGTTGTGGTGTGGAGAGCGAACCAGGCAGTTGGATGGAGGTCACGTTGAGTTCCTTAGAGGAATTTCCAATCCTCTTGGCATTAAGGTATTCCAGTAAATCTCTCATTTCAGTACATTCAATCTGAGAAATGATATAATTTACTTGTAATGTAGGTCAGCAACAAAATGGATCCAAATGAGCTAGTTAAGCTCATTGAAATCCTGAATCCGAATAACAAGCCAGGACGGATCACGATTATCTGTAGAATGGGTGCTGAGAATATGAGAGTCAAGCTTCCCAACTTGATTAGATCAGTCCGTAGAGCAGGACAAATTGTCACCTGGGTTACTGATCCAATGCATGGAAACACCATTAAAGCACCATGTGGACTCAAAACTCGAGCTTTCGATGCAATTCTGGTAATGATTCATCTCACATTTGTCTACCATAAACAGACCTGAGACTTATTCAAACCTTAACGCTTGTTTTCTTATGAATTCCAGGCCGAGGTTCGAGCATTCTTCGATGTCCACGAGCAAGAAGGAAGCCACCCTGGAGGAATCCACCTGGAGATGACTGGCCAGAACGTGACTGAGTGCATCGGAGGGTCCAGGACTGTGACTTACGACGACTTGGGTTCTCGCTACCATACTCATTGTGACCCAAGGCTTAATGCTTCTCAGTCTCTTGAGCTAGCATTCATCGTTGCAGAGCGACTCAGGAAGAGAAGAATGTCGGCTCAACGTGTCGTCTACTGAACGTTAGCCGATTGACATGTCGGGAAACTTGCTTGCCAAAACAAGTTGGAGAGCCGCAACTTTGCCATGCATCCCGCGAAGAATAATAAAATTGAATCTGAGGATAGATTGTAATGCTAATGTGTTGTATCCGAGAGGAAGAGTTAGTGTTGGGTTTGGGTTTGAGTTTACTAGTGTTGTGTTTTATTATATATAGTTTTTAATTTAGTAAGATATAGTTGTATCACACTTGTCATTCTGGTGTTAACAAATATCGTATGTACCTACGCATGAATGGAGTTTGAAGCAGCTACTGTTTTAAGTTTTTCGATGAAAGAAATAACAAATGAAGTTCACTAATGGATTATGTT
>CANYCX011228715.1:0-15948 GCA_948193385.1 Breynia disticha f. nivosa
TTTGGTACGAGAAAGGGTGCGAGGGAGACTTGATATGAGAAGGAGAAGCACGTGTGCGTTCCCACCTAACCACAAGGCCACGCAGACCCGGCAACAATCTGCTTCGACCATCACTATTTTATTTGACAACTCAGTTTACGCTGCTTCCCGACAAAATTGACTCTCATTCTAGAATGGACCGTCCCTACCTTCGAACCACTCGACCAATATTAACCAACTCTCCTCTCTCCTCTTCCTGTTTTATTTCGCTTTCTCAACTTCCCCCTTTGTTTCTTTATTTACACTTATTCTCACCCCTCAATTATTGCTTTGCTTTGTACCATTTTTCCCTCTACAATTTACATGTGGTGTATGAATATCGTCACTTAAGGCCAAGTCAAATAGATGTCTCTGCACGTGACGGAGGTTTTAGAATTAATTATTGTAATCAATTACAGAAAAGTTAAAACATCATTATTATACAATAAGTTAAATATTGCGCATGAGACTTTGCAAAAAATTGACACGAAACGACAATATGATACGGCATGAACATAACAAATTGATTTTAAATATGAGTAAACTATGAATGAGTTTAGATTTTAAATATGCTGATTTATTTATGACTCGTCAAAAAATTGATTGAACAAACAAATCCGATATGATTTGAATATAATCTTTTATGGACTAGTTTAATAAATAACAAAAAAAATCTAAATTCGGAATTACAAAAATGGAAAAACCCCAACCGTCAATGTAGAAGAAGCTGAATTAGTGGCTCCAAAACCCACCAAGGATCTAAATAAAGCTCTCTACTGCTCCACTTTCTCTGACGTGGCTTTCGAGGAGGTTTCCAAGTTTTCTCAGCTCACCACCCGTCTTCATAGCTTTCAAAGATGTTACTCTACAACTTTGCTCATAATTTTAGTTTGCTATCACTTCAGAAAACTAATCACCTTTTAATATTTTCCAGAAAAAAAGTAAAAATATATCTAATTTGGTGAAATCAGGAAAGCTTAAGTAAACGCAGCCTTACAGTAATACTACTCCGAATTTGTCGTTTAGTGTTTTTCTGAAACACTGTGAGCAACCGAGTTAAAGGACTCGCCAACCCAACTCACTCACAACCATAAGAAACTCCGCTAAAATAAAATTAATTAATTAACTAATGTTGCGTGTGTAGCGTATCATATTAATACAGGAGAGGAGAGGTTGCAACAACACCCCAAACAGGCTTCTCATTTCATTTTTAATTTAATTCTTAGGCTTTTACTTCCTCTCAAGAGCCGCGCTACGCCGTTTTATACACTCTTTCACTTTCTCTTCTTTAACTCACCTCATTTCCCAATGGCTTTCTCTTCCCTCCTCAGATCTGATGTCGCCGCCACCTCATCATCTGTCCTTGACGCTTCTCGCTCTCACCTTTTCTCCTCGCCGCCTGATCGATTCAAGGTCCCTTTCCTCATTTCATCTTCTTTTACACGTGCTTTTTTTTCTTCTGTTTATTTAGCTGGAGATAGGAGATTATTTAACAGCAGAATTAATATTCATTATTAGTTTCACGAACAGTGCGGTTTAAATTAGCTTAAACTGGAGAGAAACGGTGTTAACTATTTTAAATAATGAATAAGTATTACGACTATTGATTATTAGTTTAAATGACAAATATTTAGCTTCAATGAGCTAAAATAAATTTTTACGAAACAGTGTCGTTTCGTTTTGGTTTTTGTTTCTTGTTTTTTTTGTGATTTTCTTTTAGTTTGAATAAACGATGTCACAAAACGGAATCGCGTAGGTTTTTATTTTTGGTTCAGAGAGTCTTTAGTGATTATTCTGATTAAATATAATAATTAATCAGGTTTCAAGCGTTGGTTTTAGCTCACTGAATAGCATTTCAGGCGTCTCGATTTCGACTGGCTCTTCTTCTTTACGGTTGAGTTTCTTTAACTCTTGTTCGCTATGTGTATTTGATTTATTTGTTTACTTTTCGTATTTCATTTATTTAGTTTGGTTGGTAATTTTGTTTGATTGTTCAGCAAGAGCAATGGAAGGAGTGTGCAGCCCGTTAAGGCTACTGCCACAGAAATGCCTCCAACTATTCCAAGTAAGGATACTTTAGCTTTGCAATTTGTGTTAGCGTGTTTTCATATTGAGTTGACTCAAAACTGTGTTTTCTGATGTTAATTCTGATCGTCACGTGTCTTATTTAGAATCAAGGAGCTCTGGAAAGACAAGAATTGGAATTAACGGTATGGTTTATGCATAGATTAATAAGCAATGTATCCAGTTGGTCAATATTTGTAATTTTATTTATGTTGGTACTGTTGAAAGCTGCCTTCTCTAAATGCGTAACTGATACAGGTTTTGGTCGGATTGGAAGATTGGTATTGAGGATTGCAACTTATAGAGATGACATCGAAGTTGTTGCCGTCAATGATCCCTTTATTGACGCCAAATATATGGTGAATATGGAATATTTTATTGTTGAACAATTTGTCTTATTGTCAAAAAGAAAATTTACTGGAGATTTCTCCAATGATATTTTTCTTTTCATTTTTGGACAAGTACTAAGTTAAGTCCCATTGCCAAAATCATTTTCAGACAAGTACTTAGTTTAGTCTCATTGCCAAAATCTACAATTCTGCAAAGTATTTATTACTATATTTATCTGTTATTGCTGTGACTGAATGGAATGTAATTGTTTCTTTCTGGTTGATTGTTTTAGTTGGTCAAGATTCTCAAGTTGAGTATTGTTTTCAGTTCATTGTTTTTGTTTCTTCTTTTCAGGCTTATATGTTCAAGTATGACTCTACACATGGAGTTTATAACGGAACTATCAAGGTTGTGGATGGATCAACCTTGGAAATTAACGGCAGACAGATTAAAGTGTCAAGCAAGAGGTATAGAACATGATGTTTGCTTTTTAAGGGCATGATTCTGCATCTTGAATCAAAAAACAAGGAGCTTCAATCCGTCCCTTGATTTTACATTCAATACATTCCATTCTACTTTTTTCATGCAGGAGTCTATGAACACTTTGGTTTAGCATTGATAATGGTTTTTGGAGCATTTGTCTTTTCAGGGATCCAGCTGAGATTCCTTGGGGTGATTTTGGGGCTGACTATGTGGTTGAATCTTCTGGGGTTTTCACCACAATTGACAAGGCCTCTGCACACAAGAAGGTTTGTATCAACTGTTTGTGAATCAAAATGTCATCTGCTTATTCTCTGTCTTAGATTACTCGACTCCTGCTTAAATAGCAAGGGACTTAGATTTTATTGAATTTCTTTTCCAGGGTGGTGCCAAGAAAGTGGTTATATCAGCTCCCTCAGCTGATGCACCGATGTTTGTGGTTGGTGTGAATGAGAAAACATATAAGCCAAGCATGGATGTCGTTTCTAATGCTAGCTGTACCACCAATTGTCTTGCTCCTCTTGCTAAGGTCTGACTGCATACTAATAATTCAAATGATATTTCAACTTGAATGGTATATTAGTAGTGTTTTTTAGTGTTGGTTGAACAAACTGAGAAATCTGCTCTATTTTTTTATTCAATGGTTTTTGGAGTCAATTCATCTCCTTATCTATTCTGTTGTCTCTTGTTTCATTCCTGGTTATGTTATTTTTAGGTGGTACATGAGGAATTTGGCATTGTCGAAGGTTTAATGACCACTGTCCATGCAACTACAGGTCTCTCTTCTCTCCCTTTTCTCACCAGTGCCCATTTATGGGTTGCAAATTGTTCATCTTCGCACATGGTTGTCTAACTTGGTAATAATTTTGTTTCGCAGCAACACAAAAAACTGTGGATGGTCCATCAATGAAGGATTGGCGTGGGGGCCGTGGAGCTGCACAAAACATTATTCCTAGTTCTACTGGTGCAGCCAAGGTAAGAGATCTTGAGATTGGATTTGTGGAAATTATCCTCTTGGATTTACGTATAACGCTGTGCTTTCTTTATTCTAGGCTGTGGGCAAAGTTCTTCCTGAACTCAATGGGAAACTTACTGGCATGGCCTTCCGTGTCCCAACTCCTAATGTTTCTGTTGTAGACTTAACATGTCGTCTTGAGAAAAGCGCATCATACGAAGATGTCAAGGCTGCTATTAAGTATGTTTGTTATTTGTTGTTGTTAACAACTTCAAATTTTCCCCTCTTTGGTGTTTTGGCCTGACTTTATTGTCTTGATGAAAAAGGTATGCTTCAGAGGGACCACTACTAGGCATTCTGGGATACACTGACGAGGATGTTGTCTCGAATGATTTTGTTGGTGATTCGAGGTATCCCTTTGACTTCATGCATGTATGTGTATGGAGCGTGCTTGCTAATCCTGCTTATATCGAACATAATATTTTAGGAGTTTATTTCATTTATTATGGCAATATGGTTGTTTAAAAGATCATCCATAATTTATCCGCTTATTCTGGGTGATGTTGAATGGATAATAACTCATGGAAGCTGTGTGTTTGTGAATTTTATTCATAAAAATTACCATCTCATTTTCTCCATAACTGCCCTTTGATCATGAACCATGGCAGACATTGATTGTTCTTATGGTGCTGTTTCACTCCAGGTCAAGCATATTTGATGCAAAGGCAGGAATCGGGTTGAGCAAATCCTTCATGAAGTTTGTTTCCTGGTACGACAACGAGTGGGGATACAGGTAAACCTTTTGTCTCTCTTATTCTCATTTCTGTCGTAACTTAAGGTGCCAAGTTTACAAAAAAATGATATTCGCTTCTATTGTCATTTTCAACACAGCAACCGAGTACTGGATCTGATAGAGCACATGGCATTGGTGGCGGCTCTTAACTAGAAAGAATTAGACGAATATTGGAGAGGTTTGTCGCTGCAATGCGACAATTAGTAGTCATAAATTTATTAGCAATCCACTCTTTTTTGGCCTAACTGAATGAATGGGTATTCCGTTTCATGTCAATCAGAACATTCTCCAATGATGGAATTTTGAAATAATGTGATGCTCCAGCTCGTCAGAGGTCGAATTTATCAATACCTCTGTTTGAACTTGATTCGTTATATTTGTGTTCGGTTTCAACAAATTCTTATGTATTTTATGTGAGTTGCGCTTGATATCAAGAACATTTTGTTTGAGTCTGGATTGACTTTGAAAGAGGTTATATAGATTAATTAAATCAAGAACTGCTACATTCACAAGCAAGAAAAAAATGGTTAGCATCGGGTTTGTTAATGAGAGAAAAAAAAAGAATAAGTTGTGCTTATGGTTTCTGGAATATTGAATTTCAGGTTTCGGATTGGTTTCTAGTGCGCCTTTATATTTGAAGCATTAGACATTTCAGGTTTTGTTTTTGATCATAGGAAAGAATCAATTTTGGATGCTCATAATAATCATGGGTAAAGTGAAGTGTCTTTTTGTAGCTTGAAAAGTTTTTTGTCGGTGAATGGTATAAGAATCAGACATCTATCAATCATCAAACTTGGATTAGAATATGGTGAGATATATTATTTAAAATTCAAAAAAAAAATGTGAGAATTCAACCAGGTGCACATTTCTATGTGGAAATTGCTTGTGAATATGTAAGATGAGAGCGGAAAAATTTTAACATGTACTCTGATCAGATTAGAACTTTTTTGTATTTGTCAATGGCTACTTCAGCTGCTGATGAGTTCTGTCCGAGGTTAACGGACGGAAATATGATGTGTTCTTTAGCTTTAGAGGCGCTGATAAGCGAAAAACATTCATTCCTAACATCTATGAATTGTTAATCGGAGCAGGAATCGACACTTTCAGAGACGATGGCGAGCTAAGAGAAGACCAGGAGAACATGTTGGAAATGATGTCATCTCCTTGCTGACTGCCAAGATTGCGGATAGATGCATTCTAGGAATAGGCGGTATGGGAGGAACTGGCAGGACAACCATAGCCAAGAAGGTTTGTAATTCAATTTATGACACATTTGATGGTAGCTGCTTTATTGAGAAAGTCGGAGAGAAATCTGATCCTGAGGGTATCAAACAGTTGCGAAAGGAATTTCTCTCCAAAATCCTGAACAAAAAACTTGAAAACATAGAAAATGTCACAAAGCTTGAGGAGAGATTCAGTTTGGAAAAATGGTTTGAAATCCTGCTAGTTGGCTTTCTGCAGGAAGTAGAATAATCATAACAAGTACATCAAATAATTAGGTAGAGCAGCAACCAATTTGTTATCTGCAATACGACGTCCAAGAATTGAATCAAAACGATCGTATTCAACTCCGAATGTTACATGCCTTTGATGAGCAACAGCCTCCAGAAGATATACTGGATTGTGCAAAACAATTGGTTCACTATGCACGTGGAGTTCCTCTGGCTCTTGAAGGTCTAGGCTCTTCATTATCCAGCGAAGGTGCAGATGTATCGGCATGGAAAGATCGACTGGACAAACTACGCGCGATTACCGACCTGAAAATTCAGGACATTGCATGCTTCTTTCTCGATTTCAAAGAATTTTGCTGTCACCATTGACCAATTTCAATATTTCTCTGTCGCATGACTTGCAAGTTCATATCTTCAATAGACAGGGCAGTTTAGGAACGGGAAAATGAGATATTAATTTTGTAACCGATAGGTTAAGAGACGGGAATGGAGAAGAAGTCATAATGTGACCCCAAAACCACCTCATTTTCATTCCTATACTTTTAATAGCAAGTACAGATTACAAATCAAGCCTGATGCTCCATTTTAATAGCCACCAACTCAGAAAATTAATGGTTATGTATTGAGAGTATCAGAATTTTTACTATAAAATAAACAATACCTACACTTCACTAGGTCAAATTAGCATCTCAAAACATGGCAAGACTGCACATTTTCATCCTATTTGTAATCCTTGCAACACTTTCTGGTACCATCTGTCTGCTTTCTTCATCTTTCTTTTCAATTATGCTTTCTTCAATGTTTTGTTGATTGGCATTTTTACGTTTTTTTGTTGAATATTTTGGTTTTGAGACTTGGTAATGACTGATGTAACAGTTATGGAATCTAGAGTGATGCAACAACCTGAAGCAAAGACCTGCTACAAGAAAAGCACAACATTCAAAGGTGAGTGCACAGAGAAGAGAGCATGTCAGATTGCTTGTGATTATGAGTTTTACAGTGATGGTTACTGTCAGGATATAAACACTTGCATGTGCACTGTGCCTTGCTTGAGCTCCCATCAACATGAAAGTTTTGCTGCTAAAGTCAGTATCAATGTCGGCCCTGATGTCTCTGAACATGTTTAATGTTCATTCAATTCAAACTTATCTTGTCTTACTGTGTAATCAATAATAAAGTGCATTTATTAGTGATTCAATATAATCCAAAATAAAATTTAATTTTCAGTATAATATTTTGTTCAAAGTAAAATATTAACATTTATTTTTTTTTTTTCAATTTAATGCTTAGCTTAAATGATATCAGAATTGATGATTTATGATAAAACGAATTCGTTTTTGGCCGTTGCTCTAATAGTTTGCTCAACATTCAAAGCATAATCACAGCTAACTAGCCTCTTCACTGCATAATGTTTACCAATCAATTCTCAAGCACAATTTCAGTTAGAAACTTGTCTCAACCTTTTTTTCTTTCATTTTCTTTTGGACTTATTCTGCCAACATCAATGAGAGTTGAAGCACTCTGCTGAGAACTGATATGAATCATGAATCTGGCCAATTTCATCATCTTCTTTGGCTCCAATCAATTCATTGACCCTTTTGGACGATGCCATTCTCAACCAAGTATTCAACAAATTCATCAATCAGATAGGGCCATGCACCTTCTGCATCATAATTTGATAATGAAGGATCTACAGTCTGCATAAGAAAAGAGAAACAGGACTTGTTAAATCGACACGTTATAGTGGAAGCAACTGGAAAACTGAGACTAGAGAAACAGGACTTGTTAAATCGACACGTTATAGTGGAAGCAACTGGAAAACTGAGACTATGTATTTGACAATCTGTTTCTTTCCCAAGTTTGATGCATGAAAGCAGGAAATCAAGGTGTCGGAGAGGTATCTATTCCGCTGCGGCAAATTTAATCGTTGCTTACCCTAGCAAATTCCAGAAGTTGAGACCATGTATCCCTAGAGATTGCTTTATTATGCCGAGCCTGGAATTTCATAAGAACAGTATTATCACTTGATGGTGTGAAATGAAAGACGAATCCCCAAAATAGACTGATCAAATTCATTAGACCAAAAGCAGCATGCTCAAGTAGATAACAACAAAACAGAACCATACAGAACATAAGATCACAAAACTACTGTGAACAACTCCATCAAAAGATATGACGGATATCTACCTACCTGCAAGAACTGGCACCAGTGATCAACCAATGCCCACTGCTTTTCGGCAAAGAGAAGTTGCCACATTCCAATTGCAGTATCCAATGCTAAAGATTTTTGACCCTGAAACAAACAAAAGGTGAAAGATTCAAAGACAGAATGATGAAAAACCCAAAATATGAGAGCTTATTGCAGATTAAATCACAAGTTAACCAAATACGCAAAAATGGTTGCATATATCTTATAGTTATATCAATTCTGAGAGCTACCTATTACTACAACATTTAAAGATTACAAATGCAGAACCGCAAAGATATTACGTGAAGCCAATTGATAAACAGTTAACAATCCACATTTAAGGGAATGTATGAATTGGTTTCTCCAATTATCTAAAGCTTAACATAGGATTTTTGTGCCCACAAAAAATGTTTACCTTCTCTTTTGCCCAGGCAAAAGCAAAGTTGTATATCTCACGAAACTTCTCTGGAACAGGAGAAAAAATTATTTAGGCTACAAGAGCAAAGAAAGCTCCTCTGGAAATGATGAATACTGAATAACTATTAAGGAAGAAAGAGAAAAGTTAACAGCTCATGTCATTCAACATACGATCATCTTTCAGCTCGCCACGCATGAATGATATTCTTTCACGAAACTTGTCCAAAGAATCTATTCTGGAAAAATAAAACAGCATTGACTTAGATTCAAATTTATATTTAAACATACAAAAAGCAAAACATATGAAGGAAAAAATGTACAGATGACAGCTATATACTAACCCTAGTGATTGCAGTCCTCCAATGAATTCTTGCTTGGAGAATTCACACATGGTAGCAGCCTTCATATGGCATGAAAGAACCAACTGCAGCATCAGGTAAAATAACTTATATACAGACCAACAGCAGATCATATTTAATATAAGCCAAAAGACCGAGAAAGGTAACGGCAGATCGTGTTCAGCATGCTACATAGCAACTTATTTTCTGTACTTTGTTACATCCCCTTGATGCTTTCACCAAACTTCATCACAAAAATACTCAAAATGCAATTATTCCTCACAGATTAATGGATATAAAATCATGAGTCCATTCATTCAATATTTTCCGTTTGCCCTTATTATCATCAAACTAAAACAAAACTTCATAGGCTGAGCAGAACCAATAGGTCTGATGAGCAGCCATATCAGTCCATAAAACAGTGGTCAGGATAGGAAAATACCATAACTATATCTTGAGGATCCACCTGCCAAAAGAATAAAAGATCAAACTTTATAGCGGTGAAAATACACGACTTACTTGCAAAAAAAAAAAAAACTTTAAATGCTTTTGAAAAGCTACCTGAAGGTCATTGCAAAGAAGAGTGATACCATCAACCATAATCATATCCACAAAAGGATCTGCAGAATGCAAAATTCACACATTTCTTGAGAATTAGTCTTTCAAAAATATATATAAAAGTAAACCAACCGAATATCAAGTTAGTTTCTCTCCTAAGAGATCACAGGTGGTTCAATTCAACAAGTTTCTTATGTAGTTCCAAGTTCCGGAAGAACCTCATAATCTTAAGTAGGAGAGAAACAATACATTAGATGCATATAAGCTTGCCTTTATATCTATTATATAGCTCTTCCAAATGTCTAGAATCAGTGAAGTTCTTAATCTGAGGTTGACTGTAAAACACATCAAATGCGCCTTCGAGATGCCAATCACTGGCCTTCAAAACTTGGAGAGCAACCTTCTCGCTGCACAACATGTAAACCACCAGCTGATTAAAAACCAACAAAACTGACCAAGAACGAAGAACGAAGAACTACCAAATGCAGTATCCAGTTAACCTTGCTCCGGTTATGCTCATGAACTGCTGGATTTTGTCGCGGCTCCCTCTACTTACTTTATGCTGTACAAAAAACAGCAGATAAGAAGACAATGAAGCATTCGCAATGGCAATATCAAAAAAATGATAACAAATTCACCTCATAAAGGCTTAAACTGTATATTTTGCAGTTCAAAGGTAAACAACACTTCTTTTCTCAGTGTTTCACAGAGAAATTTCAACATTTCGATGTCATCATAAACCAACCTATTTGTTTTACTCAATAATGCTTGACTTATATATAATGACAAGTACAGAAACTTAACAAATAAGCTCAAAAACAGCACAAAACCATCAAAGTTTGAATCTTCAATCACATTAAAGCACTAACAACCAAAAAAAGACAAAATTTGAAACATAAAAACTCAAACAAATCACAAAAGCAACAAAATTAAATGACCCGAAAGAGAAAATTCAAGAGAACCCAAATCAGATAAATTATTAGAATACCAAACAAACACAAACGAAAAATAAATAAATAAATGAAGTGTGAGAAAGAAACCATTTTTAGAGCTCTGAAAATGGTGGAAGAGCCAAATTGAGATGAAGAGAGAAGAGGGAGATTAGGGCTTATGAAAAGATGCAATCTTTGTGCATAAAGATAGCTTCTTTACGTTGAGTGGGAGCTTTCAGGCCAGTGGTTTTAGCAGGATGTAGAAGATTGAGTAGGTGTTTTAGATATTACGACAAAATAAGAAGAAACAGAAGGAGACTGTGTTGTCCCTTCTGTGAATTAGCTGAGTTTTTTTTTTTTTTTAATCTAGCTGAGTTTATTTGAGGATGTCAATTTGATGGTTTTTGACATTTTGTTATTTATTCAATTAAATTTTTCATTTTCTCTTTAATATTAATTTATAATTTTATTTTATTATATTGAAATTTTATATTTATTCGAAAAGCACAAATTATAAATATCCTGACATAGTTATAATTTAAAGTGTTAAAATCATCTATAACTTAACCTAATATTATAAAATAAATGTACTGAAATTGTAATAAACTTTTAATCTACTGATTAAAAAAGAAATGAAAGGTTATAAGGTAAATTGTAGTGTTGAAACATGATAAATACAGTCTCAACACATTGCATTTTCTTCTTCTGCATTTTCATCCATCACTTTAATCTTTTTTTGAGTTATATAAACCAATTTTTATATATTAAAACCAAATTACAAAAATGGAAACATGCTATTATCTTGGAAATAAACGATTTATGAAATTTAAGGGTCCATGCATGCCTCATTTAAGAATGAAAAAGGCTTCTGATAAAGAAATGTCAACCACTTCCCTCATTTATTAACACTGTTCTTCTTCAAGTAATGTCAGCATTAGGGAGATATTCTTCACTAAATATTCTTTTCATACTTCTTGATGCATAATCGTTATTAAATTACTCAAAGTCAACTGTAACAAGGCATGGAACGTTAAGTTCAATGATTTCAGAATGTTTCCAGGTTCTGCAGCATTCATCATGTTCCATGCTTCCGTTGCACAATCTACCAAATCGTTAACTCTATATAATGACTTAGAATTGACAATCTTCTGGAAAAATATATTGTGAAGAAGACAACAATAAGAATTCTGGTGACAAAATAATGACAAGTCCTCGCACAGATTCATTGGATTATCGAACAGAACTATTATCTCCTGCCGCAACAGCAGATCATAAAGCGAATGTGACTGCAAGTGAGATCTCATGGAGACTTGACATGGATAAATATCAGTTACCAGAGAATCGGCCGAAGGATTCTCATTTTGGTTTCGGATGGTTTCTCAAGACATTAAGTAAGATACAATCTCTTCTTGTTTCATTAATATAATTGGAGGATAATTTCCGCAGATTGTCAATTTTGCAAGGATGTCAATATGCCGTTCGTGCATCGTCTGGAGTTCTTAAAATTTAACTTCCTTTTCTCAGGAAGGCAAAGGAGGATTTCAAATTATTACAAGAGACAGGAAAGGCTGCTAAAGGGATTTAGTGAAGTGGACTCGTTCACCGAGTTGGGTGTCCTTCCTGGAAGTTTAACTGAGGTTTGTTACATTCAGAATTTCACTAGAGAACAAAAATTATATAAACAGGCATGTTTAGAGGATGTAATTATTGGACTTTTCTCGGCAGGATGAACTCAAGCAGCTTGCAAGGAACGAGAGATTTGCGATATATGCATCCAACGTTGCCAACTTGGTGATTTTTGCAGCAAAAATTTATGCTTCTATACAAAGTAAATCATTGGCAGTGATTGCATCCACCCTGGATTCGCTCTTGGATTTACTGTCAGGATTTATATTGTGGTTCACTGCTTATGCCATGAGAAAACCAAACTTACATAAGTATCCTATTGGAAAACACAGGATGCAACCTGTGGTAAGTATTTCTTGCTCATAAAATTCCTGAAATCTTTAACTGTTGCATCGCTAATGTTCATTAGTTATTAAATTTTCAGGGAATTGTCGTATTTGCATCAGTAATGGCAACTCTCGGATTGCAGATACTTTTCGAATCAGGAAGGCAACTTGTTATGCAGGTACAAGAAACTTCCGCTCAATTCTTGACGGAGTTTAGGCATTAATACTGCTAATGTGAAGAAAACGTTATGCAGACTCAACCTGAAAGGGAACCTGACAAGGAGAGATGGATGATTGGAATAATGGTATCAGTCACCATGGTAAAATTCATTCTAATGGTATACTGTCGCAGATTCAAGAATGAAATTGTCAGAGCATATGCTCAGGATCACTTCTTCGATGTCATTACCAATTTGGTCGGTCTGATAGCAGCAGTGCTGGCCATAAAGTTCTACTGGTGGATTGATCCACTTGGAGCCATAATAGTAAGTTAAAGATTTTATCATACATGCTTAAGAAAATGTTCATTGCCGTAAGGGAACATAATTATACCCAGATTGGTAATGAAATGCTCGTAGGGCTGTCAATTTGGTTTAGCCGTGTTATAATCGTGTCGTGTCATATTCTATCAAATATCATTATTCGCAACATAAATATTACAAAAATTGAATTGTATCATTTGCGTTGTGGTATAAACGTGTCCTCACAAATCGTGTTATTGGACCAAAAATTAATAGCTCTCCTTGTGTGTACGCAATGCAGATAGCTTTATACACAATGGCAAACTGGGGAAACACAGTAATGGAGAATGTTTGTTCACTAATAGGGAAAACAGCTCCAGCAGAGTATATAGCAAAGCTAACTTATCTGATATGGAATCACGACAAAGAAATCAGACATATTGAAACGGTGAGATCTTACTCTTTCGGGAGTTTTTACTTCGTGGAAGTTCACATAGTCTTACCAGGGGACATGCCTCTTAGTCAAGCTCATAACATTGGAGAGTCACTTGAACAGAAGCTAGAGCAACTTCCTGAGATCGAACGGACTTTTGTTCATGTCGATTTTGACACCACTCATCGCCTGGAGCATAATCAGAAACGTTCTTGATATAATTCTTCCACAGTTTGTTTTCCATCATTTCTTGGATTTGTATGATTCTAATAATTGTGAACAGCATGATTGATTTTGTTCAAGAACATTAGTAATACAGTCTCAAATACATTAGTAATACATTGATTGATTTTGTTCTAAATTTGGTTAGTCCATTAATTAATAATTTAACAAAAGTTTGAAATTTTGAAGAATTTAAAGAGAAAAGGAAAATAAAAAAGAGACACGTTCGAGAGAGCTGTCCCTATAACAAGGGAGGCGGTTTTGTCTTGTTGAAAGAGCAATGATCTTTCACACACATGCAGTTCCAAACTTCTATATATATGCAGCCATAGAAAGCAAGGAAGCAGACAATTCACATCATTCAGACATAATTCACTATCTTTTGCAAAGAACAGGAAGCATTTCTTTGTTTTTCCTGACGTTACCATGGCGGCCACTGTGAAAAAGGAACCATTGGCATGGAGATTAAACATCGATGATTTTCGAATATCAAGGGAAGACGATGACTATCACTCCACTTCCTTCTCTTTCAAATCAAGTAAACCCAACTTTGCTTCACTTCTACTATATTTTCCTTCTACTTTTTTCAGAAGTTATGCGAAGTCTATATCTGATGCATGAACACAAAAGTAGATAAACTTAATTCTCTGTCAACCACAAAAGCAAACTGGATTCATTCTATTGTTCTTCTGATAATTTGGAGTTGCTAATTTGAGATCTTTGTTTTCATTAATGCAACTATACAATGTGGTTTGTGTTGAATGAATTCCTTCTTCAATTGCTTCAATTTCTTGGGTTAGGATTAAGTTCAATTATCAGAAAATCTCATGATGTGCCAAATAGATTAGTAAATGTAGGGCAGTTAAGTGTTGGTTGGAAGTTTATTATCTTTATAGGGAAAATCACCAGAGATGTTGAAGTTTATATATTATACCTAGTTTTTTACAAGCATCATCAAGTAATGCACTTATGTAGGGGTAACCGTAATATTACATGTTGTTATATCGTATACTCGATAATCGTACTATCGGATAAAAATTGTTACTCCTACTTATTTACAATACATAGAAGCTAAGGGAAAGTTGATGATGAGTAGACATCAACTATGTATAAAATGAGAATATATTGTGGCATTTTCCAACAATAATTAATGCACACTTATACATTATCTAGTATAAAGTAAACCTAAGTGGATATTTGGCAAGCAAAATTGTGTCTAGAATACCACTATATAGGACTTGTCACTTTGAGCATTAAATCAATGGATTGATGCAGCCTACGTATCAAACATAGATTTTATCATATTCTTCATCTTTTTTTTTCTTCATGATGTCACATACAAGATGCTCCTTCTCAAGGTGTGATTGTATAAAATATCTTGCTTACTTTAATTTAATTTAAACATATAATATTTTTTTATATGGGAAGTCAGAGGCCAAACTACACCATCGCTAATCTTGGTTGAGTTCCCTCAGCCCTATCAAAGTCCAAGAGGTGCATTATCTCCACCGGGACGATTTGTAGATATTGAATTCCTCTTGGAATACCGAGTTATTTCTTTGCAAGCGCGTCAGCAACACAATTACTTTCCCTCCAAATCTTGACAACATCAACTTCCCAGCATCTTTGGCAGATAAGACTGGATCAGCCGAACCAGTGTTGCATTCGTTTGTAGATTATGGTTATCACTCTTCACATAGTCAACAATGCTAGAATTGTCACATTCTATCGTGACTTTTCTCCACCCCTTAAACATATCATATTTTATCGTTCTTGTGCTATATTTTTTTTTTTGGTTTGAGCCATGGTATTCCCGACCCACTGGGCCTAGACTAATCCAGTTCGGGGAGGGTTTCGGGTGGTTAGATTTTATTCCCCTCCCAAACGGCGTTGCAGGGGATCGAATCGCAGTCCGTCGTACCAAGTTCAGCCCCAGACACCACTGAATCAAATACTATTATAAATTATATTGGACTCGGATAGTCTTAGGAAAATAAGTTTAACATGTCTTTTTGGTATTATAAATTTTCCTATTTTTATAATGAAAACGGCAGCAATTTAATCAGAATACATTTTTTTTCAATTAAATTTAGATTTTGAAAATATGTGATAGTTGGCTTTTGCACCTCATGCTTGGCATTTGGCTTCCTGTGCCACTAATTTTACCTAATCTTCTGAACAAGAAATAGACATGGCACTACAAACTCTGGTAGATAATGGGATTCCATGGCTTTTCGAAAATGAGTCACCTCTGCAGAGTCTTTTATGGAACTTTATAGCAGAAGTGACAGTGGTGGTGCATTATCTTGGCAGTGTGATTCATTCTGAAAGAGTAGGACAAAGTTCTTTATTTAGT
>CANYCX011228721.1:0-10378 GCA_948193385.1 Breynia disticha f. nivosa
CGTGTAAATCATATTTTAAATCTAAATGAATTTTGCAATAAACACAACTTAAAAATGTGATTTTTAAGGAGAATATTAAAAATATGCGAGCATAATACGTAAATAAAATATAAGATTTATGCTTATATTATGCACGCATCAGGAGGCTTTGCCAATGAAGAAGGTAGATTAGGTGGATGTTATTCAATTTTTCAAAGAGAAAATAATTCACAAGTTTTGTATCCCACATTCCATTATAACGAACCAAGGAACAATGTTCATCAGAGAAGTAGTGAAGGCATTTGCAGAGGAATATGGTATTGAACACATCAGGTCAACCCCATATTATGCTCAAACCAATGGGAAAGCTAAAGCATCTAATAAAGTACTTATAGGCATATTACAGAAGATGATGGAAGACAATTCTAGGAGTGGCTGGCGATCATAAACTCTATGGGTGTATCGTACTTCTAAAACGGACACCACTGGCACAAGTCCGTTCAGTAGATCCTACTAACATAACGCCATGTTGCTCATGGTGATGGTAGTGTCGTCATTAAGAGTGGTTCAGTAGAATAACCTTACGCCAGAGAAGTTTTCCTATGCCATGGTCACGGAGTTGGAGGAGCTTGATTCAATGAGATTTTAGGCCCTATATAAGATGATATTGCAGAAGAAAAAGGTGTCAAGGGATTATAATAAAAAGGTGTAGATAAAAATTTTTGAGAAAGCAGAACTAGTGTGGAAGGTGGTACTACCTGTGGGCATAAAGGATTGGGTCTATGGAAAGTGGGCTTGAAGCTGAAAAGGTCCTTTTAGGATCAAGAAAACTCTTTCTGGTAATTCTTATAGGCTAGAGAGCTTGCAAGGGAAGTGCATCCTAAGTTTGTCAATAATAAGTTCCTAAAGAAGCATTTTCCCACTATGTGGAAAAACTATTATATGGAACCTAATGTATTATAAAATCATGTTAAAATAAAGGTAGGCCTCCAACCACCTCATTTGCTCAAACATATTTAGTAAAGGAATAAGCCCATGGTCATTTCAATTAAAAAAGTTATATTTAATGTTCATAAGACCTACAAAAAATTAGCCTCTGGCCATTATTCATATAATATAGGATGAACAAATTAATAGAAATGTGTGAACAGTTCAAGGTAGAAGCCTTAGGCTATGTGCTGCTTACCCAAGACCGGTAGTAAGATTGGCTGCTGGCCATTTCAGAACAGATGACACCTGTGACAAGTTAGCCTCTGGCCATTAAAATATACAAATAGTAAAGAAAGAAAATAGATTATAGCAGTTATGCAAATGGTTTGGCCTCAGGCCACCATATTCATGATAAGTGAATAGACAAAGGGTATGTTGCTGGGGTTCTAGTAAATGTTCAGACTCTGGGTAGCTTCACTCAAACTAGCCTCTGGCCACTTCTAATAACCACAAAAGTCTCAATGAAGATAGGCCTCCGGCTGTACAACACAATAAAGAATAAGAAAAACATTAGGTATTTTCCAGTTGCTAGTACCTGCAAGCAAAGTAAATCTAGCTTGCTACCAATCAACATGTTCCAAACAGTCCAAAGGCATAAAGTCTAAGACTATTGCAATCATATAGCCAGTCAATGTACATACTGCCAATAAATTCAGTTAAAGTTTAACAAAATGGGTGCGCCATGGGCAGCATTATTAATATGTGCAAAATCCAAAATTCTATGCAGGCCCCTGGTTGCTACCTACAGAATTATATAAAGATATATCCCTAAACAAACATTGGTCACAGAAACAGTTGAAGAGTAGCTTGTGCTTCCTCTCTCATTGTAGATAGTAGCCGTGCAGGATGTCCTCCAACTCATGCAACTGTTCATGACATTTAGAGACATTAGGAAGGAGACCGTGTAGGTCCTCACCTTCTTTTGTTGTAATGGATCATTTTGAGTTCAAGCAACGAGCTACATAGTTTAGGGATTCCAAACTAATGGCCACAGTAGATTCCATTTCTATAATTTTTTCCTCAAAGGCATGAATTTATTCTCTTAAGCAGTCAATGGAACCAAGCTGCTCATCAATAGTGGCATGTTATGGCTCAAAATCTAAAGTAAGACTGCGAACACTTTAGCAATGGGCCTCATAAGCAGTACCCAGGCTTTGGAACTCAGTACAGTACCCTTATCGAGTTTTACAAAGTCCGTAGAGAAAACTTTTGTGTCGTGCTCAGGTCTGAGCACATCAGCACGTCGATGGAATTAGCCATAGATCTAGTAACTTCTGGTGTGACAGAGGACAGTTCTAAGCCGTGCGTCAGCTATAAAGTTTCCTTGGAAACCACGATGTCCATCTCGAAGATCTCGCCGTGGGCAGGCTGAAGTGGGGAAATGAACATACTTTTTATGTTAATGATGACTAGTGGGTTTGTCCAACCTAAAGCACCTGTGCGTCCACTTTATCCCAGCTCTCGCCTAAGGCATGGAAGAGAAATGTGGTAACACCCGAAGAAAGAGTTGCTAAAAATCATATATTATCAGAGGTTTAACAATTGGTGGAGGTGAAGGAACAGTTTTTAGAGAAGATGAGACTGGAGATAGCACATGAGGGTTCGATGGTGGCAGTGAGTCCTCAACCACACTAGCTACTATGTATTCTAACTGCAAATATATTTGTGTTGAGAGGACAAAGCTCAAAATTAGTTTTTGAGATGGAGAAGGGCTATTGCTTTGCTCTTCTTGGCATGTGGGGATCCAGGTTGGTATTCAACATCCAGTTCCATATGAATCAGAGTAGACAATGCCTTTTTAGAACTTCCACTAATGGAAATCCTGCTAGACTTATGAGGTTTAGACTGAGGGGTAGAGACTATTTTTGCTTTACATTTGGAGGTTTTGGCTGCAAACAAAGGAAGGTTAGTTTTAAGAATAAACACATTCAATAAGTTTGGGGTTCCTCACTCACCAATAGATGTCTTTAGGGGAGGAATCAAAGAAGCAGTCGAATGGTCATCTGATTTGTGAAAATCTGCATAAAAGGGTTAGTTGCAAACACTCGATGCATATGGTAGTTAAGTAAGGCAATGAGACATGAGAGTCTATCGATAATTTTTTGTGAAGTCTTGGACCACCATAAGTTGAATGATGCCTGAAGGCCCTCTGTATCGGAGCTCACTAGAATGATACCATAAGTGTGCTTGTCCAAGAGTTTAGCTAAGAGCCATTTATGGTAAGCTGCGCCCTCGTTGAATGTGTAAATATCTTTCACGGAGAGCTAGTGGGTTGCATCTCTAAAAATTGCCTGGACTAAACAAATTGTTCACACAAAAGATGTGGGAATAGATTATTGGAGAAAAACCTAGGCATTTGGTGGAGCCTTTGGTGGTGGGTAGAAAACGATAAGGAGGTAACGAACCTCTGTGAAATGTTGGCAATACAACAAGGTAATCTCAGGAGTACTAAGGGAGAAGCCTTGTATAGATGGAGCAAAGAAGCTGTTGCCAGAACCAAAATGAAACTTAGGAGGAGCATTATCCATAGAAAGTTTTCAAAAATAATCTTTCACCAAACTGGGACCCAGAAAGCATTTGAAACTAGCCACGAAAAGACTGGCTGGGATAACAACTAGAGAGATCTAACCCAGAGCCCTCAACATTGGAAAATACAGGAAAAATGAAAGTTAGAGGAGCCACGATGTTCCTTGCAGAGAATGTAATGGTTGTTCTGAAGTGACAATATAAGTTTGTCTGTAAAAATGAGCCAGAAGGATGGTGGCCAAAGTTACTTTGTATCCTGACAACATGGCATAAACAATCAGGAGAGTCTCCTTTGACAGACGCCCACTACTGCTATCCGTTAGGATATGGCTTACCAGGTGCCACAGGAAAGCAAAATGCTCATGATTAATATCAGGAAAGCCCATGCTAACAACCATAACCTATAAAATAAGTAGACCAAATAAGAAAAACATCATGTTCACAGGATGAATATACAGAAGTAAGGCTTATCGTAGAAAAGGTGTTGGCCTTATAGAGAGATTCAATGGCCAAGATAAACGGAGATTCATCAAAGCTACTGGGGGAACAACAATGAACTGAACCACATGACCTTGAATGCGGAGCCTGGTTATGGCAATAATGTCCCAGATAGTGATGGAAATTGGGCCATGAGGGAATAAAAAGGCTCTACATCCTCGACTCTAAAACTTTTAAGAGTCTGCAACCATTTAAGGATGAATCTTGTTGAGCTTGGCCATCAACTAAATAAATCTACAATCCCAGCAGAAGTCCACAAAGAATGAAAATGGGAGGATAGTTTCTCCACCAAAGCTGAGTAGCATTCTGTTATTGGAGCTGATCAGCGCATTCAATCTAGAGCTGTGAGTCCCTCCAATATGAATCTTTTATATAGTGTCTGGTAGTAAAAGTGCCAATGAAAAAATCCCTCGGGGAATAGATGGGGCTGGCATAATACTTGCCTCCACTGTATAAAAGACTTACATAGGTTAGAAATAAAATTCAAAGAGAGGCCAATAGTTTTGAGTGGAGGAATTGGGTGTATATGCCTGTGATAGGGGAGCAAAAAGCTTAGTAAAAAAAGTACAGCGGGCATGGTTTCTCTAATGGTCTTAATCACTGCCATAAACAAAATAAATGTTAAGTTTTTACCAAAAAGTTAGTAGATTTTCCCCTGTAATTACGAAACTCACACCTGCAAAGGAACGAACCGAGCACAAAGAAAGAGCACAAAGCAATCCAAACAACAATCCTATCTCCAGACATGGTGAATCCAAAGTAATTTTTATTAAAATTCCTTTGGTAGACTCTATTGAAACCTAAACCAAGTGAAGGAGGTTAGCCTTGGCCTTCCGCTGGCTAGTCGCACGAATAAGAAATAAAGGGAACTTACCTAAAACTATTTTACTGCGAGTTGACAATAGATTGTTTTTATGAAGAATCGATGCCGAGGAAGAGCCTATTGGGAATAAGAAAGTGGCCATCTTTAAGACAATCTATGGGAGGGGCATTGACCGAAGATACGACCGACGCCAGTCCAGCGACAATAAAGGCCGAGAAAGGGCGGGGTGGTTTCTCCTTCGACGAGAATCATGCGTGCCTTGTGGAAATAGATGGAAAGCGGTGTAACACAGAAGAGAAGCAATGACGAGTGATGGGCTTTGCAGAGAGATGGTCGGCGACAGATGAGTGACAGTGGTTTTGGGGTTTGGGTCCAGTTTGTGTCACAGTGAGAGGGAGATGCTGGTTTAGGCTTGAACAGACTGTGGGTTTGAAGGGGAAATGGATTGGGATTTTTACATGGATGATACTCCTAATGAAACCAATTCAAAAATAACTCATTTGGACGTTAATTGAGTAGTTAGTGGGTATTCTTTTGAAAGAACATGGGAAGTGGAATTAAAAGAAGTTGGTATATTTGAAAATAAATGTTAAAATTGTATATCTTAATTAAAATGTGTGTCTCCATGTAATAATCTCAAATGGATTTCAATAGAGGAAAGCCTATAGAAGAAGCTGGAGTTTGTGGAAAATCGTGCGCGGGTTTTGAATTATAAGAAGAATTAGTTACAATGGCAATTTTTCTTGCTTTCGAATTTGAAGGATGGGAAGATTTCGCTATGGCCACGTCCGGCGCATCAGATATATTTCTTCAGTTAAAAAATGTCAATGCTCGCGTTATGGAGATAGGCTCCTATTATCAGTAACATTTTTATGCGCTCGGAGGGGATTGGCCCAGGCCTGATTTGACGGGTTTGCAACGTAATCTCTTAGATAAAAACAATAGTCCAATTCATCGAATTAAACTTCAAGCTTCATAGTTATGTATAAAGACCAACATCAATGAAGCCTAAATATATTAGGCCTCATGATGTTAGGAGCAATTGTTTGGGCCTAAAAATAATTCAGGCCAAGGGACTAGTCCAGGCATGAAACTCATTGGATTTTTTGAGCCCACATCTGTTATGGAAGAGTTAACAGCATTAGGAGAAGGAAATAAATCAAATTGAGGAGAATATTTGGTTTATTCAAGGTAATAAGATCAATTACGGGATAATAATTGGTTGCCAAAGGAATTTTATATTCTTCCAAATGAGGGAATAATGACAAATATAAGAAACTTAGTATAAATGTTAATCATCATCATCGACATCATTTAACATCAACAGTTGTTTCTACTTTACATTATTTTCAAGCCATTGAAAGTCTTTATTTTTGTGTATTTCTCACAAGTTTACTGTTATATTTCAGTCTTCTTGGTATTAGTTATTGTTGTATTGATGATTTGAATCTATTGAGTCAAAGACCCTTGGAAAAAATATCGTCCTATTTTTCTCATAGTGCAATCGTTTGATTAGAAATTCAGATTTCAAGACTTGATGAACAAGATCAAGCATTTGATCATAAGAGGGGGTTGTCAAGATTTGTGTATGTAGATTCCTGGAGAGGCAACAAACCTAATTTTAACTATAAATCAATCATTTGTATTTGTTAAAAAAATTATAAGAACAAATGATATTAAAAATTCCATTTCTCACTAAGATATATCCTTTTCAAGCGTCTCATAAGACATTGTCTACCATGATATTTGAAGATAGATTTTTTTTTGATTTTTCGGTACCTTTAAGGCATAAAGAAATTTCTATTATCAGTATTATACAAATAAAAAAAGACATTTTCACTTTCTCTCTAAAGAAACTCAATTTAAGAAAATTGAAGAAAAACTACACTCTAAAGAAATTCAAGAACAAGTTGAAGAAATTCAACAATTCTTTAAAGAAATATGTAGCAATTTACACACAAATTTTGAAATAGAAAAAAACATATTATTTATTAATCCTATGAGAAAAACTTTGATGAAATAAATATTCTCACTAAAGCTACAATTTTTTTCAAAATTTGATATGAAGTCTGGATTTTGGAAAGTTTAGATTAAAGGAGATACGTACAAAATAGCTTTTTGTGTTCCATTTTGTCATTTTGAATAGAATGTAATGTCCTTTAAGCTAATAAATGCTAGTAGTGAATTTTAAACCATTATGAACAACATATATTCTCCAATAACTGATTTTACTATAGTATATATATATATATATATATATATACATGATGTTTTAATATTTTCTTCATCTATAGAATTTTATTTTGTACATATAATGCAACATTCTGGATATTTTTCGTCAATAAATGACGATAAATAAGTGTTTAAACATTAATATACAAAGGTATGTGAAAGGTTGATCGAAGGTTGACACGAAACGATAGAAGAAAATCGGAGAAATCTGGAATTAAAGAGTACGTGCAGTGGAAAGAGAAGTACGCGTGGTCGTTACCACCACGCGTAGTTCACCTCCTCCACACGTGGCGTGCTGTTTTGGTGAAAAAAATATAAGTTTACGAAGTATCGAGAAACAAAGCTCACTCTTCATTCACATATTTTCATTTCAGAACCAGAGAAAAGGGAAAGAAGCAGGGGAAAGTAAATTTAATCAAGAGAAGTGATTTTTGGTTGGTTTCTTTTCCAATTTTTCATCCCAAGTGAAGATCAAATAGTTAAGGTTTACTTAAGGTTGATATTAGGTTGTGTACTGAGTTGTATGGCAAATTTATGATGAATTCTTTGCTGAAAAAAATGATGATTTGAACTGAGATTGATGGTTTGCATATGAGGAAATTGTTAGGATAGATTTTGGGGAATTAGGATTGATGGAAGAGAGGAATAACTTAGGTTTGTTAAAGGTTCACAAATGGTTGATGCTGGAAGTTAAAATGATATTGAATTCCTATGGTTAAATTGATATTGATGCTGGAATCATAAGTTAGTAAGTGATTAATATTTAAATGACATGATAGGAAGTCGTTTTGATAAGAAAGTTTTGTATGGAATAGAATTGGTATGGTTAAGTTAAAAGAAAAGGGTGATAAATGGTTGACATAGAAGTGATAACACTTGTATTGATTCTTGAATGAATGTTTAGTAATTCCTTGTATGTTCTGAATGACATATAGGAGGATCTTGAAGGGAGTTTTGAGCTGTGTTGTTTGTTGATATTTGCTTTGTTTAGAGGTAAGTGTTCTTACGCTTACATATTAATTCGTACTTTGTTTTAGGCTACTCTATTTAGTTAGAAAAGGCCTATAATGCTATGTTGAGTTGTTAGGTTCTTAGTTGAATTATAATGAATGTGATGGATTGATTTATGTTGGTTTATCATTGTTATGAAATGGATGTCTTAATTGACATAAATTGGATGATACCAATTTTATTTGAGTATAAACTTTGAAAAGCTTATTATGTATGATACGTATTCTGATTGATATGTTCTTTGGAACATTAATACAATTCACTTACATGGTTGTTTGGCAAGTTGTTGTACTTGCCTTTTCGTTCATTTTTTGAACTTTATTGATTTTGTTTGGTATGCTCTGATTTATATAGTGACGTTTGGTTGATATATATTGGTTAACATGCTCCAGATGTTGTATTTGATATTTATACGTGACTGAGATTGCGAGATTATGTTATATGATTGGTGATTGAGCATGTTTAACATACATGAGTTGTGATACGAGATATAAGTCTATTGATCATTCATTGTGTTGCATTATTGTGTGACACTGAGATATGAGATACAGGCTGGGCTTGATGATTTCGGGCGAGAGCTCGATGCCAGTCTAGGACCGATGATTCCGAGAGAGATCTTGATGCTGTAATGGGTATGATGCCGGTCTGGGACCGAGGGAAAAATGATATAAAAAGAAAAGAAAAAGAAAAGAAAATAAAAAAGAAAGAAAGACCACGGGGCACACATTTGCATGTGATTGCATTGCATTCATATGCATTTGAGTCACATTCATACTTAACATTTGTGATTACTGCTTATTATGTTATGAATGCTTTACTGATGATTTTAGATTGGTTTGATATGCGAATGGGTTAATTATATGATAATAGTTTGAAATGATTCAGATTGGATATTGACAAGATATTACTCTGATGTTACATTCGCACTTTGATGTTTGATACTTCGTATGAATTATAAAGTGACAGAGTTTTCTCCTGAGTTCCGTTTGAAATATTGGTGATTCTTATGATAATATGAGATGCGAATATTTTGGTTATGATAATGTTTTGAAATGATTTTGAGATGGTATTAATATGAGATATGACTTATGTGCAAAAATAATTGTGTGGTATGATTGAGTTGTTTGATTAGGTTAAAGGAGAATCATATCTCAAGTTGGGATATTGATTGTCCCTGCGCTCATTTAAAATTTACGAATCAATTATAGCATATGAAACTTACTGAGTATTGTAAAACATACTCACCTTTGTTATTGTGTCTAAATGATGCGCAGGACACAGATAACTGCCACTGGATCAGAGCTGCGGTAATCATTACGCTAGATAGCTATTGTCAGAGGTCGAGCTCCATTGTTCTGTTTTGTGTACTTCCATTTTTTACATTGTACATATTTGTACATACTTTGTAAATGTTTCCATTTTGAGTTTGACATGTTTTCAAACTTGTATCTGTTTCTGTTGTAAAATATTTTATGTTACGAATGTTTTGGGCCGGTTTGTTAATGAAATACTTATTTCAATTTCTCTCTTCTCTATCTTTACTCTGTTTTCTTATTATTATGAAAAAATTATTGATTTTCAGGTTAAAAGAAATTTGAAAATGAGCTTCACATATAAAGAAATTCTTTAATGCAACTAAACAAAATAGATTAGCAATTCCAGCATCAAAATTAAAGTTATTTTAAGACAAGAATAAAATTTTAGCATATGAAATATATCATCACCATACGATAATTCCAATGACTAGAGCAATTGAATTTTCTAATGAAATTATGGATAAAAATCAATTGCAAGGATTTTTGGGATGCCTAAATTATATGGCAGATTTTTATAAAAATTTAAGGCAAATATGTGAACCTCTATATCAAAGATTAAGGAAAAATTTGATTCCATGGAATAATCAATATACAAAAATTATACAGAAAATAAAAACTCAAGTTAAATAATTTCCTTATTATACTATACCCAATCCTAAAGTTTTTCTTATTTTTGAAATAAATATAGTCAAAAGAATCTAAAGTGAGTTATGGAGGCATCCTTAAACAAAAATATAGTCAAAAAAATCTATAGTGAGATAACATTTAGGAATATGGTTATGTGCACAAAATATTATAGTATAATTAAAAATAAATACTTGTTATAGTATTATATGTTAACAAATTTCAGAGTGATCTTATCAATAAAATAATTATCATTTGGTTAGTATGTAAAATAGCTAAGAATATATTATTTAAAGATGTTGAAAATCTAGTCTCAAATAGATATTTTCTAGATGGCAAGGAATATTAATTTGTTCAAATATTGATATAGAACACATTA
>CANYCX011228782.1:0-12060 GCA_948193385.1 Breynia disticha f. nivosa
GTATAGTATGTTTTATATACTATCCGTTTAATCATTTGTTTATTGTTCACACAGAACCATAACCACTCCTTCTTTTTCATTTACTCACAAAGAGTCCATATAATTATGCTCACAAAGAGCCACAGACATGTTATTTACTCTATTTACTCCTATGGAGTTTTCACATCCATGAATGCCACATGCATGTCTATGCAACTAATCATACGTTCATAATATGTTTACAGTATGCTTGACATTCCAATGTTGTACACAACAATCAACTAAACTCAAATCAATCAATCGTTCATCAAGCACAATTCCCCAACATACACTCACATAAACATATTGTCATCCAACCCATTTACTCTCAATCAACACACCAACACAACAACACATCCTCATATATCACAATAAATCACATCAATTCATACTCAATTATATTCAATTTTCACCAAACACACTAAACTCATAAACTCAACATTTTCAAAACACAACATTTTCATACACAATACAAACAAACAACAGAAGTCACGCTCGAGTTACTTACCTCTTATAAGGTCACTCATTCCCCGTCTGGGAACCTCCTTCTCCTTGTTTAGGTCCTCCTAAACATAATTAGGAATTACATCAATTACATATACATGTCTACAGTTTACTAAATGATAAATGTACGATACTATAACCTTTACATGTACATATGTATTATGTTCCTCTATTTTTCTTTCTCTCTCATTTAATAATTCAAACTACCCTTCACCTAACTGCCCTCTTCCATTAATACCAACCATCTCCAACTTACTTATTAACTTCATTTAGGTATATTTTTACGAAAGCAACGATCCAACATATAATCTAACTCCGATTCCTCCCAATTCCCTTTTCAAAACCATAAACAATTTTCCTTATTCTAAAATTACTTATGCATCATTAAAGACCCAATCGAATTGGCCTTAAATTACACCTTATTAGTGCCCAAAAAAATTAACCATAGCAACCATACGTCAAATCAAACCTAGGGTTACAATTTCCAAACTCGTCATTTTTAACCTTCTCACTTAAAACATCATTTTCAGCTACCAAAACCCTGAATTAACATCAAATTAAGGCACTAATGGTTACTACACATCTTAACCTTTCCAACAAGCCCTATTTTGCTCAATTCGGAGCTAAAATGAATGAAATAACGAGTCGGAAAGCCACACCATTAACAAAAACGTGATTTCAGATTTTGGTTCGAGAAAAACTCACCGAATCAAGCTTTCAATCCGATCCAACAACTTCCAAACACCAAGACTTGATGAGATTTAGGCTCGGTTAGGGTTTTTCGGAACTTGGCTCGGGTTTTATGGGAGAGTCACGTGTATGAAGGTGGGTGTAGAGAGAGATAGGAAGATCACTTATATATAAATGCTCGGAAAAGACGTTTTTACCCTCGGTTCTACACGTTACCTTCTTTTCGATTTTTCTCTCTCCCGATTAGTTTAACCTAACCCAATTTTAACTCCACATAATATTCTACAATCTCCACCAATTATTTATTAAAACTCTTTGCAAAAATTTTCCTCACATATATTTATTAAATATTCAATTAAAATTTAAAAATACGAAAAAATGGAGGGCGTTACAGATTTACTTCATGGCTCAAAGAATTTCAGCATAGAAGAAGATGTTGTAATTAGCTTATCTATTGTTTGTCACAACACAACACAAAGAATCATTGTAGAACGGTTTCAACATTCTAAAGCCACAGTGCACTATTGGTCTAAAATGGTAATAAGAGAATTATCCACTTTGGGAATTGATTTGATCAAGCTAATAAATAAAGGTGATGTACAACCTGAAATTCAAAATAGTCCAATTTGGTTTTTGTATTTTTAGGTAAACTAATGTTAGCTATGTTTACATATATTTTAATTTAATATGGACTATGTTAATAATTTTTTTAGAAATGCATAGGTGTTGTTGATGGAACTCATATGGCTGCTTGGGCTCCAGCTTCTATGCAGAAAACGTTTTTTAGAAGAAAAGCCACACTTGTTACTCAAAATATTATGGCAGTGCATTCTTTCAATATGATGTTTACATTTATATATACCAGATTGGAAGGGAATGAAAATGATTCTCGTGTATTTCTTGATGTCATAACAAGACAATCAAATGAATTTTCTTATCCAACTAATGGTAAGATTATATTCTGTTGTTTATCGTATAATCATATCATTATATTATTAGTTTCATTACTAACAAAGTTAGAAGAATTATTGGGATTTTCATATTATTATTACCTAGTAGATGCTGGTTAAATATTTCTGTTGTCTAGCACCATATCATAGAGAAAAATATCATTTGAATGAAATTCGTGGACATGGAAGAATTAGGAGAAAGTATGCATTGTTTAACTACAAGCATTCATCACTATAAAATGTTATAGAGAGAGTTTTTGGAATATTAAAGAGCAGATTTCCAATTTTATAATTGATATTGAGTTATCCTTTACGACATTAAAAATTAATTCCTATAGTGTGTTGTACTTTACATAACTTTATTAGAAGACAGGATAGAGCAGGCAGACTATTTGCATTATATGGCAGTGAAGGATTTGAAATTAATGAAGAAGGTGGCATTGCAGTTGCACAAGAAGGTATTCAAGTTGATATGACTCAATAAAGTCAAATGAATGTTGTTAGGGATGTCATAGCTAATCAAATTTGGAATGATTATAATAATTGGCATCATAGATCTTAAATTTATTTTCTTGTAATGATTTGTCAAATTTAAATTATAAATTTTGTTAATATTTTTTTTAATTTGTGACATTAATATTTATTATAACATTTTATTTCATTTATACGATTTATCTTAAGTGTGATTATATACCACTGTAAAAATAGAAAACAAAAAAATAGTTTACAATCTAAATAAGTTGTTCTATTTTCTAATTTTCTAATTGAAAAACAAAAATCAGAAAACTTGGAAAAGAAAATGAAAACTAGAAAAAGAAATCAGAAATCGTTTCCTACAACTAAACACAACCCAAAATATCCTAAAAACTCTACCACACATGGCATAAGAGGGTCAGCCGAACAAAGAGATATTTAAACCTAGTTTTCTTCTTCTTTCCTCTACTATGTGTTCTTGGCCAAACCTCTCCAACCTAAAACCATTTTATTGATTTTTTCACTTTTGAAATAAAGAAAAGAAACTTTGAAGGACTATTTAGTATGGCTAAACACATTGGTGATGTTATTTTATGAGCAACCCATTCAAAAGACTACATAAGGTGATATTTGATTATTATTTTTATGCTAGTTTACATTTTTCTTTTGATTCTATATAGTTTGGTAAAGGGACAATACTTGAGGTTCTAAGGTGTCATGAAGGTAGTCCTAATCTTATTTTGAGGCTATAATTACTTATGCTGATCAAGATACATTTGTCCATTTAAAGAAAGGTGTAAAGACTATTCATTGTCATTTAAAGATTGTATATTTTCATTAAAGGTTGTAATTTTATGCCAATATACGTTTTTTAATTGTTAAATGTGCGATCTTGGATTGCTTTTATGTGTTATGTTTGAAAATTTTGGCATTCAAATGATGTAGACATGTAGAAAACTCAACATAGTTACCATGTGAACGCTAATTCTTTACCCTCTAGATCATGTAAAAATTTTGAATTGGCAGGTCTTTTATATGTTTACTTAGTGGCCACGTGCTCACTAATTCTAAAAAGTTAGTGGCATGAAATAATAATGTTTTTACAATTAGCAGCAATGTGGTCCCTGATTTTTATAAATTTTAATTTCTTTTACAAAATTGGAAAAGGAATTATAATTATTTAATTTTGAAGAAAAGGAAACCGAACTGAAATCATAACGAGAATATGGGTGTTAAGAGCGTGGCTAGAACAAAAAAAGGGATCTTATGCATAAGGATAGGACAAAAAAGATAGTTGTGGTGCGAGTTTGGACACATCTAAATGTTAGAGTTGCATGACCTCGATGGTATTTAGTGAAGAAAACAAAATGTCAAAATAGTTGTCAGTTTTCATACTTTTAGTGGCCATGTGATCACTAATTTTTATTAATTTTAATTTCTTTACAAAATTTAAAAAGGAAATGAAAGTTGTTCATTTTGGAAAAAATGGAAGCAAAACTTCAATTATAACAAAGATTCTAGGTAATAAAAGAGTGGATGGAACAACAAAAAGGAATATGGTGTTAGTAAAGAAGATGATACTTTTGGATATTTAACAATAGATGGTCTAAATATGGTCATATTATCTGGATATTTAACAATGACCTTACAATTGAAAGAATTAAAACATTCAAAATAACACAAAGTGACATTACAAATAATGTATAAATTAAAATTAACATTATTCTTCTTCAATGTCTTCTTCACTATCAAAATCTTCTTGAGCACTTTTGTTGCTATTTTTTCACCTTTTACAGATGCATCCACACAAATATTACAGTCTGAATCATTATGAGGTCCAATTCGATCAACATTATTTCTATTGTCTGTTGTACGAGTAGATGTTGATTCCAACTATTATACCTCTTAAACAATAATACATCGATCAACATTATCATTCTCATTAGTACTTTCTACGGCCCAAATGTGTGACTTTACCTTGCATACTGCTATCCATTATGTATCAATACACTAACCCTCGAGTATTCAAGATAATACAGTTCAGTTTCTTGGAGGGCGAATATGTAATAGCCTGAGGTGATCATCTTCCTATGTTTATTAATGTCAACTAATTTGTCAAAGGATGTATTCAAGAACCTTTGTGGTGTCGTCTATCATACTAGGAACAGTTGAAGATAATTACACTCTTCACGATTGGAGAGATGAAATTCAATTGTATTATTTCTTCCAATACGTGTTAGTAGTCTTCCTTCACTCTTAAAGGTTTGACCAAGAACGCATACGCCATTACTGTGAGTTGACATCGTCGAAGAATGTGATTTCTTATGAAATTGATAAATGTCGAAAAGTACCCAGGATATGTCTTCACTGCTCTTGTGGGATCACGTGATAGTGTGATGATTTTTTTCATTTCAGATTGTGTTTCTCACCTTGTCCGCCTGTACGTTGTGTTAAAACTATACACAGTCGAAAGTGAAAAAAATAATTATGTAACTCAATAGTTACTCAAATTTTTGGATTTGAAGGATGAGCGTATTATGTCAAGTAGTACCTAAGAGAAAAACTAATATGTTCGTTGCACTAAAAAATCACTAAAATGAAAATCCTTACTCCAAAAAAGGCCAAACTTCTACATAATTCAATAGAATGTAAGTTTGTATCATATGATACACCTCATTGGTAAGATTTCTGCATATATATCTTCCTAATTAATTGTCTAGGAAATGTAAAAATGGATAAATCATGTGGATCTACTCCTTATTAAATACCTTCACTGACATTGCAACTCATTGACATTTTGTTACTTTCCACATGTGATTTGAAATAAAATTTGCAAAATGTTTGCCCGTCTTTTGAACAATGCATGCAGTACATATGGAACATTCAACTCGAGCTTTATTATTCACTGTATTCTTCAATTCTTTGCAAAATGATTTTTCACTATAATAACTGTAGTCTTTTTTAAGTAATTTTCAAATTAATTTGTAAATTAAACAAGATATTAATTATCTCTCAAATGGATACATACACCTACACTATACGGGCTCATAAATTGTTGGTTTCATTGGCAAATGAATAGGAAAGTGCCCTATTGAATCGAACAATGGAGCTTGAATTATGCTTCTAACTTACATATGATTATAGGAATTTTCTCATACAAAGTCATAATTTTTTGGATGTCAATGCAATTGATCAAATTGGAAACATAACAATATGGAAACTTCATTGATATAACCTAATCCATAAGCATTATCTTCTGGTCATGATTCAGCATATAATTTTCCTTCTAACACACCATGTTAATACTATCAGGCTCCAACTCAAGATATCTAGAAATAACAGATGCACTCATTCTTGCTTTTAAATTTTCTCTTGACTTACAAGGAACATGTCTTTCCCATTTTAATTGTCATATTTAATTTATTTCTTTGACATAATATAAAATTATGAGTAAATTTTTTACATTTCTTAAATTTCCTTTACCAAATTAAATGAGTCTCAATATCAATATTTACTCAAATCATTTTGTATTTTTGGACATATGTAATTTAAATGTACTAATTACCAACTATCCAGATGACATAATCATGTAGTTGTATGAGGATGCCAAACTCAAAATTTGGTTTCAAAACGAAACAAACTCTAAGAAAGTGTTACAATTTATTTCTAATCATACTAAACTTTTTCAAGTGTCAAATCCTCGAGATACAAAAGAATACATGCATGATTGAAAGGACATAAGATGTATCCCAAACTTGTCGATCTTAGTCTGTAAGTGAGAAAGGTTAATATAAGAGAGGGAAAATCTACTGACAACTTAATAAAACTGATGAGCATAAACATAATCTCATAATCTCATGAGCATAAAACTCAATAAAAGTAAACATTCATACACTTAAATGACTATATAAGACATATTGCACTCGTTCATTAATTAGTACACAGTTCTTTACTTAATTTCTTTCTAATATTTAACTAAGTGTATTATGAATATCACACTTTCTCACTAAGTTTCGTATTTTCTATGCTAAATTCAAGTCTCAATCAACAATGTTCCTAAGTTACTGTATATAATAGGATTCTGTAATTAAAAACACAGTTTTTGAACATTCAAAAGCATTGCACAAACATCACAGGAATTTACACAGTCTGTGAAGCATGCACAGTCTTACCACTATCCTTGTTTGAACTGGAACATTAGACGAACAACAAAACAAATTTTTCTATGCCCATGTAACTTACACTAACATGCTAATGTTTGTGTAGATGTTGTAATGATACATAAATAAAGCACAACAATTTTCTTATGTCTATGTATCATATACGAACAAATGGTTATTGATAAATGCTCTCTTGTACTTATTTTAATACATAAATGTTCTAAGTTCGGCATACATTTTGAGTATTTATCATTAAAAATAGTCCATTTATACTTTGTTTAATCATTTGCAAGTTAGGTAATGACTTTGTACGACTTATGGACAAAATTACGACAAAATGGAGTCAAAACGGGACAGTTTGGACAAGTTTGTCACACTACACAGACAGACGCACTATTACACAGACAGAAGCATAATTACATGGACATGGTCATGCCAGTGTACTTGATCAGAAACATTACCCGACCATTTTAGGATTACACAGACATAACTCAGTAAGTACATGGACGCTACTGGTTCGTATTCTTGTCAAGAGTTTCGAATTTTTGGGTATTTATCACGTGAAAAAAATGGGAAATAGGGTTTTAATCACTCATAGGCAACCACAAAAACATTACTAACCATACACCATCATATTCCACCATATTCTTTTAGAGAGAATCATAATTTTCTAAGGGACCAATGTGAAGAGGCACGATTGGGAATGAAGTTTAGCTTAGATTTCAGATTAGACAGGACAACTACAGTTAGAACTCTATGAGTCTCTATTTTGTTGGCGATGTCTTTTTTATATTTTCTGCTGTTTTCTTTTCCATTATGAACTAAAGCCTTTTTAGGCACTTAGGTTGAGATGAACTATTGTTTGTTGAACTAGAGATTGGATTTTAGTTTTATTATTGAATTGTTGTTGACTGAGATTTAATTATAATTATATTTTCCATTGTTGATTGCTTGATGGCCACTTGTAATTGACATATTTATTTTTATAGGGTTAATCAAAAGATCGAATATACGATATATCACTCGTAATTAAAAATATTTGTGTGCAAATCTAGAGATAGATTGACATAAATCCTCTGGATTAAGGTCAAAGTTAATAGAGTAATTTATAGAACATTAATGCAGTGTTAGTTAGTTTAACTTAGAAAGTGATTTCAGGTTAAGTTAGTTAATACAGACGTTAATTACCTCGAGAGAGGGATTGATATAGTTTAGGAATCACCACGGCCTAGTTACAAACACAACAACAACACTAATTTCAATTGATAGTAAACAACTTTGGGGATTCAATACCTAGGTGTTGCCTTTAGTCATTTCTTAATCTCTCAATTTTTATTTCTATTAATTTAATTAATATTTTAGAATTCTTTAACTATTTTCACTCTAATTAGCAGACTAGATAATAATTAATAGTGAGTAGCTAGTAATCCATCCCTGTGGGGTTGACACTTGGGGCTCTTAAAGCTAATTACTGTACTGTTAGGTACACTTGCATATTGATAGCGTAGGGTAAATTGCCATCGGCTGTTAGTCTACTTTTACAAGAATGAAAAAAGTTTTTTTACTGTCTAGAAATAGCCCAAAAATGTTGAAATGAACTGTTTATGCAATCCAAAACATTTAGTGAAAAATAATCAATATTTACCTGTACAAATCATCGCATACAAATCATGATTTAAGAACATAATTTTCACGATTATCAGACAACATAAACCATAATACCATCATGAAAAATTATAAACTCAATATAATCATCAATATTCAATTCACCATTTGCAATCAAAATTCACAAGGCAAACAATCATTCCCTTTTCTCACTCACAATATTAATTCCTTTCTTAGAATCACTCTAAAGTTATAACTATAAAATTACCTTTGCATTTTGGTTCACTCTTCCATTTCTCTTTATATGAACTATCACAATTCATCTATTTCTCAATACTTCTTGTCGTTTCATAACTCACATACTTTATGTATGATGCAGTGAGGCATGATTGTTATTCATTTCATTATTGCAGCCATATATGCCCAATAATTTCATAGATGCATCCATATTTTCCCATTTCATTTATATTTGTGTCTATATACACCTTCTCATATCAAATCTGCATCCATATACCTCTATATACCTGTGCATCCATATTTGCCTCTACGTGCCTACATGTCCATATACACCTTATTATATCAAATTGTGTCCATATACACCTCATTATATCAAAATGCATCCATATATGCCTTTATATATATGCACATCCATATTTGTCATTATGTGCCTACGCATCAATATACAAGTCTAAATGCAATGTGCATTATGATGATATGAGTGTGAATGCACATGACTAAAACAAAACAATCAAATTCATTTCAATGATGCATTTAAACATTCATCATCATATTCATCTCACGTTGCATTCACAATTCATTACAGTCAACATTCCACATATCACCACGACATTTCATACCAAAAAAATTCAATTACAGATCATGATTAATTAACCTACACAATCATAATTCAAACCAAATTCAACACACTACACAATCATATTACAAATAATCTTAAAGCCAAACGAGTATACAATAATCATCAAGTTCCTTTTCAAAACATCAAACAACACATTCACACACACGATTTATATCATGTATACTTAATCAGGCAAGGTGCAACTCATAGTTAGGTAAGCATGGATGTTTACAATTACCTCGACTCTTCGTTAAGCGTGCCTCTCTAGCAATTGCTCTAAATTCTCCTTGTTCCCAGTTCCTATTAACATTGTCCATTTCTTGATGAACACATAATCAAATATGCAGTCAAATTTTTATTTTTCATTTAATTTTATTATTTTCCTTTTAAAAATTCCCTTTTGATTTTATTAAATCTATACCTTGCTTCCTATTTCGACACACTTTCATCCTTACACATAACCATCATTTCTAAACATACCAAACGCAACTTTCTCATTAACGTCAAACCATATCCCAATCTAAAATCACTCATTTTCACAAAACCCATCCATTTCCTTCACTCTTCACTAAAAACCAACCTTCATCTAACCTTTCCTCTTCCTAAGTCTCTATCATTCTTATTTACCAATCTTTTCACTATTTTTATCTAAAGCATTATCTTCTAAACATTATTTAATCCATTTGTTGTAACATTCATTCCCATCCTAAAGTATTATATTCATAAAATAATTAAAATGATTAGTCAAATTAAGAATTTTGATTTGACAAATTAAAGAAAATGAGGGGTTAATTGTGAGTTGATTAATGGTTGATGGCAAGTATACATAAAAGGAAAAATGTTGCAACAAAAATGTTGCAAGAGAATAGGAAGTACACGTTGTAGCAAAGCACACGTTGTGGACTATAGGGGGTAGCCACTACAATGTGTACTATACTACACATTGTGGCTACAAAATACGAGATGTGGCAGCTATCACACGTATTACATGGTACCAATGTGTAGCTGTCTAAATTTAGTCAAGAAAAATGCATGGTGGTCATTACAACGTGTAGTGTAGATTGACCATGCATACTTTGCTTGTGTGGCTGTTTAGTAGTAAGATTGGAAATTGAAGGATGACATGGATTAAGCAAAGCAGCGAGTTTGGAAATTGAAGCATGACATAGATCAAGTGAAATAGATTATAAAAGGGAAGGATAGGCAAAAAAATATCAGAATTGAGCCGAGAAAAGAAAAGAAACGGAGATAAAAAGTGGGATAGCAAAGAGTGAGTAAAAGAGCAAAAATAGAGGAGGGTGAGCAAGATAAAATATAAATAGGATATAGGAAAATAATTCAGAGGGAATACCGAATATACAATCTAGGAAAATAGAAGTAAGAATGATTATGGAGTTATGAATATTTATTTGTATAATTATAAGGATTTATATGGATATTCGTTATTTGGAGATATATTTAATTATTGTAACGTCTTGGAAATTGTAGGATTTTCTGGTGAGAAATCAATCCCAAGTGTGACAGTAAGTGTTCTCATGTGTTCTTGGCTTAGTTCTAAGTTTAACCTATGGTTTAACCTTGCTGTTAAATAGGATTGAGAGTTGTTTAGTTGTTGAAATGATGATGGAATGTTGTTGGAATTTAAATAAGGGTTGATTGATGCTTTAGGATTGAAAGAGAGAGATTGAATTATTAATTATGGATGGTTTGATTGTTTAGGAGGAGCTAAATAATCTTAGGCTGAGAATTTGAGTCGGTGAGCTAGCAGTGGAGGCAGTGCTTAGTTGCACGTATCTCGAGGTAAGTGGTTTCCACTTACGACTTTTATACTTATGAGTATTTAGTTGTTTCGTAAGTGAATTCCTTAACTAAGTATTTTAATACTTAAAGGAAAAGAAATAAAAGATTTAAAACTTAAAAACTTTAAAAAAGAATTAAATATTCATATATGAATTATGTTTGTGTGAAACATAATTAGCTTGATGTGATTCTAGATTATGATAATATGAGTATTAATTGTGATTATGTTTAGTATGCTCTTTGTGATTTATATGCCTATTGACATATTGTTGACATATTAGCATGAGACTTGCTTGACATATATATATATATATATATATATATATATATATATTGAGCATGAGACTTGCTTGATTTGGGCATACATTTGCGATTGATCTTGTGGCATGTTGAATGCATTTAATCATTCATTGTGTTGCATGTTGTGTGTGACACTGAGCTATAGGGATTCTAGCGTGAGACGCACACCTGTCAGTTAAGAGATTCCTGACATGTCAGTTGAGAGACTCCCGATGATTTCGTGATTTATCACGATGCTGAGTGAGACACTCGATGTCGTGTGAGACACATAATGTCGCGTGAGAGTCACGATGCCAGTGAAATGCCGACGGATGTAAGCCCCGGGCATTCACATATGTGTGTGCATGACATTTGCATACACGAGATATTTGACATTCATTATACCATGTTTTATTGCTGATTGAGATGAATGTTATGATATATATGTTGAGATTGTATATATGAGATATATGGTATGTTTTGGTACTTGATGAATGCAAACAAGTGTGATTTTGTGTTTTATGTGTTAAACACTGTTGATATGGTACTTATGAGTGCTGGGTAATGTTCTACCTATTGTGTAACTTGTTTGCTGTCAAATTGATGAAAAAAAAATTTAATGTACCAAAATAGTAGCTCAGCATGACCACGTGCTGACCAGCACGCTCTATGCTGCTGGACCATTCTGGAATTTTGTATGAGCACTCCCCGTGCTCTAAGGTAG
>CANYCX011228833.1:0-13036 GCA_948193385.1 Breynia disticha f. nivosa
TTGATTTAGATCGAGAAACCATTCTGTCCGCAAGTTCTTTTATTTTCTGCCGAGTCTTGATCGAGATTCTGGTGAACCTCTATCGAGATCATCCTTCTGCCCAAGCCAGTTTGATGGTTTCGGCCAAGTCTCGATCGAGACTTGATGAGTCTCGAACGAGACTTGTATTCTGCTCGATCTTCTTCTTGTCTCGGCCGAGTCTCGATCGAGACTTGATGAGTCTCGATCGAGACTAGTCTTCTGTCCAAGCCTATGCCTTCATTTCTACCTACCTCGATCGAGACATGATGAGTCTCGATCGAGACTTGCTTTCTGTCGAGAAATGGCTGCCAACTTATTGCCAAATCAAGTCCTTCATGCTCATTTCATGACCTCCAAAATGACCAAACTCAATATGCCTTTGTTTTCCATCAAAACCTAGTCAAATCTTCATGTTCTTCAATCAAACCCTAGATAAACAAAAACAAGCAATAAGCTTATAAAATCCATTGATTTTTCTACTAAAATGACATAAAAATTAACTAAAATTGAATGGAATAAATGTGTATATTTGGCCCTATCAAACACAATCACAAACTGATAGAGGAAAGACTAGAATATTTATTCATCAGTGCAATGAATGTTGTTGGAGCATTAGTTAGACTAAATAGCATAATTAAAAACTTGTAATGACTATATCCAGTAGGAAAAGTAGTCTTTGAAATATCCTCCTATGCTATTTTCAACTAATTATAACCAAATCTTACGTTAATCTTTGAGAATATAGTAGCACCCTGTAATTGATCTAGTAGATCATCTATACAAGGAAATGGATATTTGTTCTTAAATGTTATTTGATTAAGTTTTTTATAATCAATACAAACCTAAAGGTTCCATCTCTTTTTCTTTTCAAATAATATATATGCTCCCTAAGGTGAAACACTCGGTCAGATAAACCCTTTATTAACTAACTCTTGCAATTACTTCTTTAACTCTTGCAATTTGGTTATTTCCATTCCATATGGTTGCATATATATCAGCGTTTTACTAGAAATCAACTTAATAGTGAATTTCGTCTCTCTATCGGAGGGTAATTTTGTGAAATCTTCTGAAAATATATCTAATATTGTTTTACCATTGCTATTCCTTTATCATTGTCATACATTGTCATTTTATCAACTACATGTGCCAAATAAGCTTCAGATCTATTTTGGATTATCTTAAAGGCTTTTATAGTTAATACTAAATAACTTGGTATGATCTTTCTCTCTCTACAAAATATTACTTTATCTTGTCCTTTTGCGTCAATTATTACTTTTTTTGCAAAACAATCTACTTAGTTATGCTAACCAATCCACTTCTCATATAATATCAAATTCATTTAAGTCCAATAGGATTAGATTGGTTATCAATTCCACATTTTGGATCCTTATTATTCAATTCTTATATATTGCATGTACGCACATTATTTTGCTTAAAGGAGTATAGACTCCTAGGCTCTAGATCAATTATACAGGTTTTACTTTCACCGTATATATTATTTAGGGTGTGATGAATGAATGAGTAGAGCCTCGATCTATAAGTTCATAAGTAGTAATGTTAAATAAATATAAATCACCAATGATAAACTCTGGGAACTTGTAGCTTCTTATCTAGAAATAGCAAATACACTAGCCTATCTCTGCACTTGGGTACCCAAAACTCTCCTGCTTCTACTAGATGATGAAACCACTGTAGCTCCTCTACCCCTAGCTCGACTACCTGTGGTTATAGACATTGGGTCATTGCTCTGCACTATCGATTGTGATTAAGAAAACCTTCCTCTAAACTCTTCTCTACTTAATATTTCTAGAAAATTTCTCAAGAAATATCCCCATTGGCCATAATAGTAATAACCTCCGGTCATCTCCTACACTTTCCTACATGATGTCTCTGACACTATGGCATAATGATTTAGTAGGTTGTGGAACTTATGTTATGCTACTCTGTTCTCCTCTACTAGATCCACGTCCAATCCTTCTACCACAAGATGCCTAAAATAAAATGGGTTGTGATCTAACCGCAATATATCTTTAGCATCCAGTATAAGTTAGAGTAAACTCAGCTCTCTTCTTAGGCCTACCAAACTCTCATAGGTGTGCATGTCTCTTTTACTTACTGTCTTTCTATTAATCATCATCATCTTTAAAAAGTTCCTCTACTCTAACAACTGCACTCTTAATTATATGTAATCCTACATTTTAGTTCTATTGATATATCTTTGGATGGTCTTCTTCAGTCCATCCTCAAATCTCCTACATTTATCTTTCTCTATAAGAATGAGATTATCATCATAATGTGACAATTGTATGAATTTCATTTCATACTCAGCTACAGTTATCTTTCCCTACTTTAGGGCCAACAACTCGTTCTGTTTAGCATCCATGTATACTTTTGGTAGATACCTTCTTTTGAATTATCTCATAAAATCATCCGAGGAAAGTACTCGAGGGAACTCTCTGGCATGTAATATAGTCTTCCACCAATTATACGCGTCTCCCTGTAATAATGAACAACAAAACTAGCTTATCTTTTATCCCACATTGCATGAATGCAAACTTGAATCTATGTGATTTATACAATTTCTAAAAGTGTGTAAATTTAATATTTAAGATTAGTTTGATGAAATGTTTAATGCAAAATCTTCTATTAATTCTATGTGATTATATAATATCTAAGGTATGCTATATAAAGTTGAAGATTTGTTTGAACAACATAAATCTATGCAAGTTTTAATTCAAATTAATACATGAGTTATATGGATCGATTAATATGAGTTATTTTTAATTAATCCATTGAGTTGGATAATCGAGCTAATTTTTTCGATAAAATGTGATTATTGCATGTCATTAAAATTTGTAAAAGTTATAAAAGTCAATTGGACTAATGATAATATGTTCAAAATGGATCCAAATAGGTAATGATCTTTAATGGTGGATTCTTAAAAACTAATACATTAACTTTTGAGAAAGAGTCACTTGAGCAACAAGACATTAGTTGTAAAAGAATTTAGTAAATGTGCAAATCAGATTCATGTGTTGAATATAATTAAGACTTAAATTTATTTGGCTCACTATGTTCATTAATCAACAATGAGTTTGCTCAATTGGCTAAAACTATAGTACACCATAATTAATTAATTTTCATAATTGATTAGTCTAGACATATTTCCTTCCTTAGTAAATATTGAGTATATAATAACTAAAGAAAACACATAATGAATATAGATAATTAAAAAGTAATGATTAAGGACCAAACAGCTAGAGAATTTATAATTTTGAACCTTAATTTAATGTAAGGACTGAGTGAGCCTATAACACGTGGTAAAGCCCTTCTGTAGGACATCTCCTTTAGCTATATCATTCAAAGTTAAAGTAAGAGAAATTAAGGGAAAAATTGTAAATAAGTGTATTTCTTATTTTAAATTTCTTTATTTTAAATATGCAATTAATTCTAACATGATTATTACTTCCAAAGTCAATTTGTTTCAAGCTAGACAAATATGTACGGTCAAGGTAAAAACTAAAATTGCAAAGATTGAAAATAAGGTTTTTAAATTGAAAACAAAATATAAGAGCTTTTGAACCTTTAATTAATGATTTGCCTAAATTCAATGATATGACAAGTTTATGTTAGAGAACACGAGAGAAATGAAGGGATTACCCACTTTTAAAGAGAGAGAAAATGTCATCGGCAACTTGATCAGTGAACTAAAGAGAATCTTATTAGGAATGAGTGGATATGAAATGATCGAGAAAATGTCAATATCGTTTGATAATAGATTGGTGTAACATATAAGATGAGACAAGCTAAATTCTCTCACTTGTTAGAAAAATTTACCTTAAAAGATTTTAGTCAAAAGGGAGTTGTTTTAGTCAAAAGGGAGGCCTTAGCAAATAAAGACTTTTTTTATCTTAGTGGAGCTCTAGGCAAAGAATTTCATGTGGCTCACAACCCTTGAGATCATTGTACAAAGTAGTAAACATATAGTTTGCTTAAATTTTGTGAGTTTTGAAGTTGGCTGGTATATTCAAAATTTTTACAATGATACCATACAACCTTATGAGTTTTAGAGTTGTTTGGTATATTCAAATTTGTTATGATAATATTATACAACATTAAGAGTATTAGAGTTATTGCTATATTTATATTTGTTGTGATAATACCAGAAACACCAAAGAGGTAAATAGTCAATTATTGTTTTTTATGTGTAAAGAGATACACTTTCATCTTGAATTGACACAATTAAAGTATTTGTATCGTAAATTCTAGAAATCATATTTCCAAACTATTTTTAAGGATTTGTTGTTCCACTTTGTGTGAGTAACATCAATATACCTAGAACATTTTTTGCCAAGGTCAAACGATAAATATACTAACTTTAAGATTAGCTTCTTAAGTAGAGCTATTATCCATATCCAAGAAATATAAAAATGTTTAAGTAACATACTTTATTTTGAATTGTAATTCAAACAAACAAATAAAATTAATTTTTATGTGCAAGAGAATGACTTGTCATATAAAAGTTAATGATTTGTTCATACCAAGACCAAACAGTGTTATTCTAAATGATTGTTACTTAATTAGTTGGTACTTCTAATCCATAAGTAGGATTAGAGAAAGTAGTATGTGGATACTTGTAATGCACTGCATTTTGTTCAAAGGATCCATATACGAGTAGGAACACAATGGAGTGATGGACATGTAATGTATGAACTTTGTAGTGACTACATCCAAATTGCGCATAGGTCATGAAACCTAAGTGGTGATTTTGTCCTAGTGCGAATTCTTATTTGTCCAAAGGGATGCACATTAAGAATTCAAATTCATAGTGTGAGTAATAAAAAACTATATACAAGCATCATGCAAGAGAAAGTTAGTGTGATTAGTTTAAAAACTAACTACCTCAAGATAAATGGTCATCTAAGTTGAATGTCATTATCAAAATTTTCATATTATAACAAGGTGAAATCAAGTATCACATTAGTTATTGAGGAATTAATGGAACAAGGAAATTTTGAAATGTTTGAGCTCAAAAGCCACACAAGCTGTAATAATGGATTAATATTAAGATCTTACAAGATGTGGCATATGTCATGGACATACTAGAAATACACATAAAGCTATTAAATATATTTTAAAATGTAATACAAAAATAAGCCTACTCACATGGGAAAATACCTTAGATTTCTTTTACAAATTGAGAGATCTTTCATGGTGTGAATAAAATGTGAAGTTAAGATCTTCATTTAAATACTATGTGTAAATTTAAATTAACAAGTGTAGTTTTAATTAGTGTAAAATGAATCTCATATTATTGAGATCATTATACAAGGCCCACCATACATAATGCAATATGCCATAAAGTACTTATATGATGATTACTAAGTAATCAATTCAATTTAAAACAGACAACAAACTTGTGTGCAATGAGGGAAGATGTTGAGTACATTAAAGACTGAAGCTCTCTTATGGTATTTACTAACATACATGCTCCATTATGAGGAGAGAACACCATGACACAATTTTTGAGTAAATTTGTTTACAAGTTGAACCAATGGGATCTAAATCATAACAAATGGTCACGATTATCTAATATGAGATCAAGTGTGGGGGATATTAGTTGCACTTTGAGAAAACCACCCTTAAGACTGATGAGTTTTGAATCCACCAAACTAATTCGTACTCCAAAGCTCGTAGACAATGGTGAGTAGCGTTGAATCCATAGTGATTGGTTAAGTCCTCTTCAATTGTCAAAAACTCAAAGGGAAAATAATCAAGTGAAAGAAATCAATAGTAATGAGTAAATTCGCAAGCAAAATAAAATAACAATAACGAAAAACCAATGTCAATAAAGATTTAGCTTCAGTAATTATCCATATATTTTAAAAAATCAATCACAGATAATGAAAGATGATTAAAAAATTACTACAAATAAGTTATAGTTATCGACAAATGTCAAATAACCAATCTTTATTTAGTTCGTCGATAATTCTGGGACACCCTTATAAATTACTTCCCTGATTAAACAAATAATCTCTAGAGCACCCTAAAAGATTTAATTTACCAATCGCATTAAAAACTATAAAGACCTTGCACAAACCAACAAATTCAAACACTCGTATTTCATTTAAGTAAGATTATTTTAAAACATTAGTGGTGCACCATCAATTTGCCACTGTGTTAAAATACGCAATACAATGACTAAACACTAACTAACTGATTACTGCTATGTTAATTAGTCTAACTTGCCACATTAAATCAACCAACAAGCAATCATATAGAAAATCAACACAGGAATGAAATAAATGCAATAATAGTATTAATAATAATAAGCCTAGAATATCATGAAAATAATAGAAATAGACTTCAAAGTACCTGAATTAGAGTAAAGACTTAGCTACTCATGGCAACTATCAACATCATTGTGCAGAGAAAATAAAATATGGCTAAAAAATGAATAGGTCAAAAGAGCTTGCTAACCCTAATAAAGAGTCTAAAATATGTTTATATAGTATATTATAAAACCTAATTGAAATAATCTAAAAAACATTTGTGGTCTTCTTAATTTCCTCAAAAATAACCTCTGCTCTATCGAATTTATGGATTATGCACAATGGAAGATGAGTACACGTTCTGGGCGTGACTACATATTTTTATGGTTCTGTAGTATGCGTTCTAGAAGTGACACCATGTATTTTGATGACCACAATCTAGTCTTATCAAATCACGACCTCCTTCATACATCAACCAATTTAGTTCAAATTCTGCTCAATTCCACTCAAGATGTCACCTAAGATATAGGACATAAAATACACTAAAAAAATAAATAAAGAGAAATTATATAAAAAATAATAAATAAAATAAAAAAGAATGCATAAATGTAGTCTAACAAACTACCCACACTTAAAACCATGTTTATCCTCAAACATGTATCAAAATAAAACCAAGAAATGTTCAACATTAATCAATCCTCTCTCTAAACTCTATGTTCAATCTAACCCACATCAATATGTGTTAAAATCTTAACAAAGAACACAATCATCGTAATGACAACTGGCTTATCAAATAGACAAGTCTCTACACCGACAGGCCCCCCAAGACTAATAAAAAAACACCCTCACAGATTTCAATCATTCGCTCAAAATAATATGTTTTAGGGTGAAGTGTTTACATCAAACCAACAATGAATATGTTTTCTCAAAGTTTAAAATTCAATCGAATTTACTCTAGTCACTAATCCAAGTAATTAAACAACTATTCAAAGAGTACTATACTGGCTTATAACAGGGTAAACAAGGCTTAAGACAAATAATCAAAGTTAAGAGAAACAAGTAACCATTAAATCATAATGTGTCAAAACGAACAACTTTTAAAATATGGTGCTTAAAATTCTACACAAATCATGCCCCAACTTCACTTACAATGTTGCTTTCTTCCGAATTCTAGCTACCTCTTTTCTTCTTTTCTTTTTTTTTTATTTTCTCACTTTTTTATTTTTCTTCTTTTTTTGGTCAACTAAATAGAATTTATATTAAACTTAAAATATTTATATTAAACAAGATAATATGCATTATATAGTTAGTGAACTAAGTGCCCTGACATATATCCTTATTAGGTTAATGTACTCATGAATTTTTTTTGCAAAATTGCATTAAAAATAGATAATTAAGGTCATCGAGTGGATGTTTTGGGTTTATTCTAATTTGTGCGACAACAAATTGATAGGTCAGGGATCCATCTAGATTTCTTGATGATTCTTGTTTTTTCCCATATATTGAGATTTTGGAATTCATAGTATTATTGCTTTATGAAAATAAATGTAAATCATATCATGGAGATTTGACTTTAATACTTCTAAAGTATTTTGTGTTGCATTGCTTTCATAAATTACATAAAGAGGTTTTTGAATTCATACATATTTACATATACAGAAGTGTTTTATACTTTTGATGTTTAGATTTATTTTATAGGACAAGTCTAGTGGGTTTTCAATTATTGTGAAACTTTTATATGAAAATTAATTAAATATAATATTATGCATTTAATATCAAATAATTTATCCACACATTAGTATTTTTCAAATACTTCAAAAGATTATTGTTATATTTTTTAGTGACCACGTATAAATACTCTTTTATGAGAATTAAGGTGCTTTTCTTGGAGTTGTTCTATTGCTCTCCATTAGGATGATTTGTTCTCCTATTGTTTTTTGGGTAACTAATCCCCTTTTCTAGTGAAAGTACATTTGATATTAAATCGTAGACAGTGTGACTATTATTATTTATGATTAATGAATAATTTCAATATTTGTTTAGTTTCTATTCATAGTTCTTTTATTAGTACCTTGATTGATTAATAAGGGTCCATTGATTTATTGATTGATTGAGTTGTTCTCATTATTTTTGTCATTGGTAACAAATAACTTGAATGTATGTGGCTTGAAAACTTTCAATGTTAGGGTATAAATAATCTAATCTAAAAAATCCGCAGTGTTTCCCATATTATTGTCATGGGTAAAGTTCTTTTTAGTTCTTCAGGCTGTGATATATTAAATCTTGCAAGATGTCCTAAGGTTGTCTAGTGGGTAAGGAAATAGTTTGCAGGGCATCCTGGAGTTATCAATAAACTAAGGAAATATGGATCATTTAAGTGCGTGAGCGATGACTATAACTTTGTCTATTGATATATTATTTTATGTTTTGTAGATATTTCATGACATATATTGTCCAACATATCAATCCAAACATCGATAAAAAAGACAAACAAATTTTCATGGAATCACAACTTCGCAGTAGATATACCTCTACGTAAGAAAAAATATTATTAAATTTTCTTTAAAACATGACTTATTGATCTTAATTACCATGAATGATCAATTAATTGCATGTCAAGCAGGCAAACACTCTAGGAAACACCAGAACATGCTATCACACAACATTAGCAAGAGGACCCACACGAGTAGTGAAGACATATCCTTCATACATTGTGAAAGTATACCAAGTTCACACAAAAACACATTCAAAAAAATATCCATAGACTGTAGTGATCGACCAACCATAGTCGCATTTGTATTTTGGTGAAAACCTTTTACAATGAAGAAGATGATTACTATGGCATATTTGATGAAACAATTGAGCTTAATTACATATAGCCAATGGTTAAGCACGTTGTTATGTTCAATTGCTCTTGGTTTGAAACTACTCACTATGGAGGAACCTGAACCCATCCTTAAATAAATGTTATTAATGTCAACATATATAAGAAAATGATAACTAAAGGCAAATACATCTTTGAATACCATGTAACTTAATTGTAATTTCTCAAATAACCAAGAACTAGGCATAAAGATACCAATTGGATGACAATATCTAAGGTTAAATCACATGTTTGGTCTGACAAAAACAATGAAAGTAAAAATTGATGAATCATACTTCACAAAGTTTTTTAACATGATTTAGGATCTACTCACATTATAGATGATCACATTAACCAGCATGACCCTATAAAAATAGTTGTTGTCGACGTCGATGCAAAAGATATCAAGTCAAGTAGCAAAACAACTCTAGAGGAAGAATTAGGCAATAATTATAACAAAGAAGATGATGAAGATGAAGACATGTAAACTAAAAATAAAATGAAATGAAAATTACTTTCTAATTTTCCTAATGCCATTTTTTTATAAATTCAAAATAATAAAATGAAAATTATCGACCACATGGTAGCTCATGTACAATGTTACATAGTTTATTACATGGCCTACATAAAAATGTGTAAATAAATGTGTCATTTTGCAACCATGTGGTCGACAAATGTCAAAGCATTTACAATGTTACATGGTTTGTTACATGTCCTAGGCAAACTGTGTCATTTTGAATCACTTGGCCGCTAAGTTTATATCATTAATATTTTATAACAAGATGTAGCAACAAAATGAACTAGTGCCAAAGTCTAATTGCATAGTGACCATGTGGCAGCTGAATGCTTTTAGCGGTTATGTTGTCATTAAATGAATGCATAAGTTAGATATCACGTAGATGTCATATCTTACGCTTATGTTCTGTGTCAAGAAATCTTTTTAAGTAACCAGGTGGTTGCTAAATGTATATTAGTGACCAAATGGTAGCTGCTTTGGTATTTAGCAACTATGTGGTTACAAATTTCCTCAACCATAAAACTTAGTAGCCTCTATCATATTCTCATTTCCACTAACCTCACATTACATTCTGCTCTCTCCTCTCTCTCACTCCCATTTTTGACCTTATAATCCATGTTGAAGTAAGACTTATATATATATTCTTTAAGTTTTGGTTTTATTTTTATTTTTGTTATTTTTTTGTTGCTTGTGTTGTTAATAGGTAGTTAATGTTCTTGTTAGTTTTTTTGTTGTTATTAGTCGTTACTTAATGTTGTTGTTATTAGTTGTTATTGTTTGTTCTTATTAGTTGTTGTTGCTAAAAACATGTTGTTTTAGCATTTTTATATGATTGTTGTTGTTGTATTTTGTATTAGGAAGACAATGTTACTTAGTAATTATAAAAATATTAAATATAATGCCTTGTGCAGATCAATTGGGAGAACTATCAGCTTTGTTCTCAGGTTCAAACCATATAGATAAGGGTCAACTTGATGGATGAGCAGTTTGAGTAGATGCAGCACCAAACAGGATTTATGGAGAGAGTGTACGTGTGACGCCCAAAATTCATTTCAATCAATTTTCTATAAATAAGATTTTAGGGCCATATTTTTTTTTTCTTTTATGATACAACAATTTAAAATCAAAATTTATAATTCAAATAAGAAATAACATATGTGATAAATATAAAACCGAATGTGGCATACATGCATTAACTTTAAACCGGTCGATACAAAATAGTAATAGTAATATCAGAGTGCGGAAAACGAGGTTTTACGGTTTAAAACAATGCAAATGCCAATAAAGCCTATACCAATATGTATGAGGCTGTACAAAACTCAAAATATGTAAATCCAAAATGAATCCGGATGCTGACCTACTCCGCCTCGTATCACACGCCTAGCTCCGCTCCGAATGTGGTCCCAGCTGCTACTGACGATCTACACAAATTCCAGCAATGACAGGTGAGTATATTTTTCAATACTCAGTAAGGCATCGCTTAGCGTCTCTACATGCCGGGGTGCAGGGGAGACATTGGCCATCCCGGCCTTATCCTCCCTCAAACCAAAAATGGCACCCTAAAGCCATTCCACAACAAGCAACTTCAAGTGATATTGGATTCATCTTTATTGTTTAATTCCATAGGGAATCATCCCAAGTTATTAGCATACATTAGGTATCAATTTGGGTATAATTCTATCATATTTTCATGTCTACAGACTTAACTTAACGTATGCCATAGCCATATTAACGTATGCTTCAAGTTGGTCATGTATGCCAAGTATTATGTCTTAACATACGTTATTCTGGGATCCTGTCCACATGAATAACGTATGCCAAGGTGAAAATAACGTACGCTAAGTGTAATTAACGTATGCTATGTCCAATTGGTTGGTATACGTTATTTTCATCAGTATTTGTTATCCGAATTCTGCCTAAGTTTTCTCAAACATACACTTAACCAATCCACTTAATACATCAATCCAAGGCATAAACCAACCATAAAAACTCAACATACATCCAAACCATCCCATTTATTCCCTTAAACTTATAATTAAACACACCACAACATGGATTGATCTAAACCATACACGTCCAATTCACATTCATACATTCACATCATAAAGTTCATATCACCATTGCACATATACTCAACCATTCCATTTGCATTCTAAACTCATAACAACATTAACTATGATGATATGAATGTATGCATCATGCAAACGCTAGTACAATCACACAATGCATTGCTCCGGAGCCTTAACGAGCTAGGGAGAGAGTCCACTCGATCCCTGCTACTTTGGGCACAATTACCCCTCATTCATACGTGAGAGTCCACTCACTATCTTGCGCATATGGGCACAATTACCCCTCTTTTTCTTTTCATGTGAAGAGAGAGTCCTCTCATCTTCTGCGCATCTATTTTGGGCACAATTACCCCTCATTTCATAATTCACGCAAGATGTCCATCATGTCACACAATCATGAATGCATGCCATGATCATTTCAAGGCCTTAGCCGCAATCATTATGCTCAACATTTCCAAATCTCATTATATACGCAATGTAACAACAATATGCATTCATATTATAAAACACATCATTAACTCATTCCAAGTTAATAACCATTCTTACATATCATCACATATCAACTTTCGGTTCTCAAGAACCCAATCCCAACCGCATATAATCATGCCACAACATTATCACAATATCGATAATCAAACAACTCAAATCTCATACTCTAGCTTACTTTTCAAACACATTTTCCTTCTAACACATTCATTTCATATATATTGCATATCTAGAACATCATTTCAGTTCAAACATCATTAAATCAATCAAAAATGTCAAGTAAGTGTCATTCGAGCACTTACCTCGGGCTCCGGGGTTCGTTCCGTCGCCCGAATCCCGAATCGGATTGCGTATAATGTTACCTACACAATCAAAAACACATTTTCAAACAATCAACACACAATGTGGGTGATCTAAACCCCTAAAACTGATTCCTACACGATTTCCCCAAAAACCCCTAAAACTTCGATCCGTCAAATCTCGCAAAATCGGGTGTTCTAAGGTCTACCGCTTATAAAATCTTGTTCTATGTTCAAAACCTAACAAAACCCTACACAATGTACCTAAAATACAACACATTTCAGTTCGAATTTGAGGAATTACCTTGATTCCTGTCACCTTGTGCCCTAAAGAGAAAATGATCCAATTCGAAGCTGAAAATGTATGTAAATCGGTGTAGGTTTGTTGTTCCAAGGTGGGTTTTTGTGTTTAGGTTGCTCAGAAATGATTGGGAGAGGTTTTAGGATGTGTTTTGGTAGGTGGAATGGAGTTATGACTCGAGTATGAAGTGTTTCGGTCGTTTTAATAA
>CANYCX011228972.1:0-16958 GCA_948193385.1 Breynia disticha f. nivosa
TAGTATGTTTTTACATATGAGCATTTTTCCCTTTGTTCTTATATTTAAGCTTTTAAGCTTCTCAAGTTTTCATTCAATTTATCTAAGAACACTTAAGTTCTTAATCAACACATTACATATAAGAAAAATTACGAAATGTACTTAAGTAAGTGTAGGAACACTTACAAGTTACAAATTCCCTTACTTTACTTAAGCCTCAAGCTTAGTTTTGGTTTCTTATATTCTTAACATAATTAAGTGTAGGAACACTTATCATAATACTTCAAGTGTAGGAACACTTGTAATAATACTTTCACCATTAACAGAAGCATAGAGTTTGTAAATGAAAGCCACTCACCTTAACTTCCATAAGATTGACATAAATTATAACCTTTATCCAAGCTCCTTAATTCATCTCCTACAATATAAATGCCAAATCGTGTCATTATACATATCCTTACTTTCTCATTATTAGCTTCTAAAAAAATAGTTCCAGAACTTCTCCTTTGCATACATGCAAATCCCTAAATTGCAGAATTTCACCGATTACCTTTCATAACCCATTCACAAAGTGACTCCCAATTCCAATCTAACTCAATTCATTAATTCCACATAGGATTCAATCTATTCTATCATAAAATCAACTCAAAGTTTTTTTATTAAATCCAAGAGGACAGAAATATAATAGGAAACAAAAGGAACAAGGGTTTACCATATCTTGTTTACCATATATAAAGCTGGGTTTCATGAAATTGCATCATTTTGAGCTAAGAATTGACTCTCAATTCATACTTCGATTATTCTCTCAATCCTGTGAGTTTTCTATAAGATTTGAAATGAAATGAAGCTTTTAAAAGCAAGCACCACTTTTAAATAAGTCGGCACGACCCACAATTGAAGTGGCACGTCTCGTGGCAATTTAGTCACCCTGGCACGGTCTAAAGTTCACAGCATGATGCAATTGAATTGAGGCACGGTTTGTGCTTATTTTCTCAAATATGGCATGATCAATTAACATGCACTAAGCCACCTCATGTTTCTTTCTTTTCATAACAATTATCTTGGCACGCTTCAAAATTGGAACCACACATCTCGTGCTTCTCTCCACCACCATTAAATTCCAATTCATTTTCTTTATCCTATTTACTCCCCATTTCATTTTTTTTTCAAATTCTAATTTTCATATTATTTTTATTTTGTCAAATTCAGGATGTTACAGTAGCTCCAGTTCTTTTGCAAGCTTCCCTACAATTTTTGTTAAAATAACACTCACATGTAAGAGTTTTGAATGCATTTACATCAATCTAACCCTAATTCCTCCTACCCTTCCATTTTCCCCGCTTGCCTTATCCAAATTCCTAATTCGGTAGTTGTCTCTCTTATGATTCTGTTTACGATATGATATTCGCTCTAAAAACATCAATTTCCTCATTAACACCTCTAATTCCATAAAATTCCAAATTTCACTAAAACCCTAAATTCCTCAATCTTCCTTACATCTCAAGGTTTCATGTTTAATGGTTACACATATAGAAACTACCATAAAAACCCATTCAAACCCTACTACTTTCACCTCATTTATCACTGATTTCATCATAAGGTTAGAGATTTTTCCTTTTCTCTATGTTTGTCTCAACCCTAGATAAGAGGAAAATTCGATGGGAGGAATGATTTGGTGTTTTCCTGCAAAAATCCACGTGTACGTATGAAGATTTGGTGTTTGGGAAACCTTCAGAAGGTGTCTTAGAGTTTGGGGAAATGTTTTGAGGGTTTTGGAAGTGTTTTGGCTCATTTTGGGTTGTTTCCGTCGCTTAAATGACAAATTCTGGGTCCCGATAACGTACGTTAAATGCCCATGCTATGTACGTTACGTGAATAAATAACATACGTTAGTGATAGTATAAGCATATGTTATCTTGATGAATAACGTACGTTATGCTCATAGCTTTCTAGGAGCAATGCCACCATGTGTGATGACACACCCACTGTGTTAAGCACTTGAATTCAACTTGTTGATTTCTAACATTGTTTTATATGCATATTTGCATAAATTTACAATCCTACACATTTATATACTTGATACATTCAATTTATTCTTAATTTCTATATTTATTTTATTAATTATAAGTTATTAGAATAAAGATGTGATAATTCTCTCCCTTAAAGAATTTTGTCCTTAAAATTCCTTTTTGTATATTGATACTGATTTTCTCATTCTTTTAATTTTATTTTGATTTCTCATTTATCATGTGTTTTGTATATTATATCTATATATAATGAATGTAATTGAAATTTAAACTTACCAGTGAATAGGTATGGATAGTCTATTCTCATCTTGTCCTCTGTCTCCCATATTACTTCTTCTGTACCATAAGTTTTTTTTATAGAACTTTAACCATGAGAATCTGTTTAGTTCGCAATTTTTAATCTTGTAATCTATTATATGTGCCTGTTCTTTCACATAAGTCAAGTTTTTATAAATTTGTACATCTTACTCTAGAATAACATGTGTAAGATCATATTTGTATCTCTTGAGCGTATTAACATAAAATACATCATGAATCTATGTCAACTCCACAGGTAAGGCCAATTTGTATGCTAAAGGACCAATCCGTTTGATAATTTCATATAGTCCAATGTATATGGATATTAATTTTTCCTTGTTTCTAAATCTCATTATTCCTTTCCACGTCAAGACTTTCTAAAAGACCTTTTCACCAACTTGATATTCTATGTCTCTCCTATACTGATCATAGTAACTTTTCTATCTGTCTTGTGTAGTTTTCAACTTACTTTTAATCAATTCTACTTTTTCTGTAATTTCTTGTACAAGTTTAGGCCCTGTGAAAATTTTTTACCCATATTTGTCCCAATATATTTGGCTTTTGCACTTTCTTCTGTATAAGGCTTCATATAGTGCCATACCTATACTTATGAGATACTGATTGTATATATAAACTCTATCAAAGGTATGTATCTGCCGCAAGAACCCTAAAATTTAAGTACACATGATTGTAGTATTTTTTCCAGTGTCTGGATAGTTCTTTCAGTGTGTCTGTCTATCTGAGGATGAAAGAAGTACTAAATTCAATTTGGTGCATAAAACACCCTGTAACATCTGCCAAAATCTTGAGGTAAACCTCAGATCTTTGTATGATATAGGAATTCCATGTAATCTTATTATCTCCAAAATTTACAACTCAGCTAGTTGTTCCAGAGATATTCCTATTCTGATAGGTAAGAAATGTGCAAACTTCGTGAACCTATCAACAATTACCCATGCTGCATCTTTTCCACTCTAAGTATGTGGTAATCCTATCATAAAAACCATAATAGTTCTTTCTCATTTTTAAAATGGTATAGGCAACAACTGAAGTTTATCTATAGGTACATGATATTCAGCTTTTACTTGCTTACATACTAAACATTTGGATATGAATTGAAACATCCTATCTTTTTCCTCTTTTAATTACCTTATAATTAATCTTAAGTACTCATTTAAAACTCGCATAATTCCAAAATTTTTCATTTCTAATCACTTTATTTATATTGGTTAATGTCCACAAGTAATTATAGGATTAAACAGATTCGAACAAATCAGATTTTAGCAAAACAGAAGCTCAGCACGGGCTAGCAGTGCAAAAGCACGGCCCGTGTTGACCATCGTGCTGACTGGGTTCCATATGAGCACAACATCGTGCCGATCAACACCCCATGGGCACAGCCTCGTGTTAATTAATTAAGTTCCCAAATCATTCAACACGCCCATCGAGTTAGCTAGGCACGACCCATATTGAATATCTGTAGCTTAATATCAACCTGTAATCAACCTATTTTCATCCTAAAATACTTATACAATTATCAACATCATATCATATACTCATTTCACACATCAACAGTACCATAATCAAACATATATTAACTATATGTCAGTTAAAACATATCATCTAGATACCAACTAACTCTAAGTATAACACCATACCAGAATATACTATACAGATCAACATATAACACAACATATGAACATGCAAAATGAAATTAATCAACTCCTAATGGCATCGGCAGAAGAGAGAAGTGGATCGTGTAGCAGCTGTCCAACCTGATCATTAGCAACTGACAATACTAACGCAAATGCCTATCACTGTCAATACCTGTACTTGGAAACAAGCATCATAGTTGCGTGAGTTGCGGGCTCAGTGAGTAAGATTTAATCATTTTACCAAGTATAAACATTTATTTTTATAATCAAATAACATCTATATATTCATCAATTTGTATAAATTGATATAATCTTTATATCTATTCTCTCCTTTTCACTTTTAACTCATTTTTGTTTTGAATCATAGAACCATTGGTTGTACGTTCTCGTTCATAATAAATTCCTAACTCCCATCTCCCTATTAGTTTTTTTTTAAAAAAATTTTCCACCTTCTTTTCATGTGGACCTAACTTCCGTCTCCCTACTCCCGTCTCTGAATGACGATCATTTATCACCTTTCCATCACCTTTCTGTATCACATATCTCACATCACATATAACATATCATATCGAAAACCATAAACACGTTCACGTATGTTTTTTGCATACCTTTTCATTTTGCATACCTATTTTCCTTTTGAATCGTAAATATGACTCCATATATATTTCACATTTTGCACATATCATTTTCATTTCAGTACGCACATATGTTATTGTTTCCATTTCATTTCCATATTAAATATATTTAAATGGATATAATTTTTTATTTGCATTTTGTACACATTCATACACATTCATGATCAGAAATAAACACTCATATACGTATTATCATTTGCATTATTTATAGACATTCATTTTAATTTAACCAAATAGTGAGTAGATATACTCACCTCTAGCTGAGATACTCAGACTGTTATTAGCTTGAACTCTGTCTCGATCTAACCTGTCGTCCTAAACAAACATTTACATGAATTCTTATCACAATCAATTCTAAAATTCAATCTTATGCATGCTCTAACTTAATCCTAACCATTTATAACTTTAATTCTTTATAAATTCATACTTAAGTTAATATTACCTTTGCAGTTTTGCGGTATCGACTTAAGAATCGATATCCTGCTTACTCTTAGAGTTTGATTCGTAAAATTTACTAATAATATTCACCTAATTCTCTCCTTTCTCTCACACTCTCACTCTCATCTCTCTCATTTGCTCTCTCACGTTTTCTATTCTGTTTTGAGCGAATGAGGGTTCTGTTTGAGTAAAAATTGATTATGTTTAGAGGCACGGTCGTGCCATCTTAGCAAAACCCGTGCTTTGTCCAGGTGCTAGCTCATGCTTCGAGTTCCCACCTTCTTGCATGATTTACACCTCAACACGACTTACTTACTGTCTAACACGACTCGTGCTACCAGCACGCCCATCGTGCCATTCAAAATTTCCCTTGTGTTGTCTTCTAAAAAACTTGATCGTTCTCTTCCTTAAAATGGCCGTGCTCTTTATTTTCCAGTGATCACGGTCCCGTGTTATCAGCACGCCCCTCGTGCTGCACACTGAAACTTAACATTTTCCTGCAGTTTTTTGTCTAACTTCTTTTTTGTTTACTGTAGTACTGTCTTATCCTACTATTTAACATTTCTTAATGTACATTATCTTTATTGTAACTTACTTTCAGTAGCTATTTACTAATTATGGGGATTTAGGATGTAAATGTTATAATTCTTCCCCCTTAATGAATTTTGTTCTCAAAATTCTCTATCGTTGTTATTCTATCTTCTTATTAGTTACTTTTATGTACTCTATATGCTTATTTAACATGAAATGCAATAACATAACTGAATTGTTGCCTGTAAACAGCTGAGGATAGTCTCGTCTCATCCAATCCTCATTCTCCTAAATAGCTTCTTCCATATTGTGATGTCTTTATAAAACTTTAACCATAGGAATCTCTTTAGTTATTAGCTGTTTAACTTTATGATCCACTATTTATATTGGTTCCTCGGTATAGGTTAGATTATCCATTATCTGTATCTCTGACTCGGGTATGATATGTGTAAGGTCTGATCTATATCTTCTGAGTATGCTTACATGTAACACATCATGTATCTGTGCCAACTCTCCAGGTAATGCCAGTCTATACACTAATGGACCGATCCACTCTATCACTTCATAAGGTCCAATGTATATGGGACTTAACTTTCCTTTGTTTCCAAATCGTATAATTCCTTTTATGGTCAAAAATTTCAAAAACACTTTATCCCTGATTTTGTATTCCATTTTTCTATACTGATCAAAGTAACTCTTTTGTCTGTCCTATATTACCTTTAACTTACTCTTGATCAGCTATACCTTTTCTGTAATATCCTCTCTTGATCAGCTATACCTTTTCTGTAATATCCTAGAAATTGTAGGAATTAAAATATATGAAAAATAGCTTAAAACAGGATCGAATTGGATCGATTAGGTAAATTTTAAAAAAATAGCTGGTAGCACGGTCTGAGAGCACGCTCTAGTGCTCATGTAAAGAAGAGCGCGACCTCGTGCTCAAACCTAGACATTTGGCATGACCCGTGTTGAATTTATTGTAGAACGAGATCGTGTACGAGTGAATGGAAAAACGTGCTAAACATGATCGACACGAGCACAGCACGACCCACGCTCGATGTTGTGTCAAATGGGAAATATCGAGCAGTTCTGTTCAAAATTGAATTCATTTTAATACAGAGCAAAACACTAAAAACAAGCTAGCAGGTGAATCAAGAAAACCCTATAACCAATTGAGGAGGTGATTTCCAGCAAGAACAAACGTGATTTATTACAAGAAAAATAATCCTAGGTCATCAAAGGTATGCTTCTTGTTTGGTTTAGATTATATATGAGAGTTAGTAGTTGCTGAAATTGATGCTATGATGATTAGGGTTTAGGTTGAATTGCTGGAAACATGTTAGTGAGTGAATTAAGAGTGTTATTTGAGTTAGAATGCTTTAGAGCATTTTAATGAAGCTAAGCATGAACTTAGAGGCTTGAATTCATGAGGAAATGTTGCTGTGATTTGTGAAATTGTAACTAGGGACCTGTTTTGATCAGTTTAACATTGAATTCAGTGAATGAACAAGTTCTTAACAGCTTCCATATACTTGTTTTTGTCTAGGAGGATCTAGACACGAATCGGATGAAAGCTAGCGCTCGACGCCAACTTTGCACGTTTTTCAGGGTAAGTATTCTTATGCTTATGTTTTGCATTTGTATGCTTAAAACATATTTATTTACGGTGCTAAGATGATCGATTGTATTAAGAAATGTCCAAATTGGACTTAAGAATGCAAAACAAGCTATATGAGTTGTTCGTAGGATCATAAAAGCAATGTTTTGTGTTAAGATCTTATGATCTTATTATTTACTTTGTGATTCTTGTGTGGAATAGCCTATGTGGATATCTGTGTGGCTACTTTCTGTGTGAATCATTTTTATGCCTTGATGATTCATTGCTATGTTCATATATATATGATCCTGTGTGGACTATTATGTGTTGTATGAATGTTATCCATACATTCATGTGTTGCATATCATCTGTGAGATATGATACCTGTGTGGAGTATCCTGTGTGGATTACAGACGTCTTGTGTGTTGTCCATAGACAAGTTTTATACCGTCTATACGAGCTATGTGTTCAGAGCTGTGTGCTCAGGCTGTGTGCCAAACCTCTACTGTGTGCTATAGAGGTATCCTCTCCTGTGTGGAATAGAGGACAAAAACTCGGGTACATCCTATGTGGATTGCATTAGCATAGCATAATCATTTACATTCATTTTATACTATGATCTCTATGTGATTTTGACTTTGTGTGAAGTACCTGTGTGGTATGATTCAGTGATTGCTGTGTGCTACAAATTGTGAAAGATTCTAGATGATATGTTTCCTGTGCGTTGAATGATTTGGTATGTAATTACATTGTGTTATGTGCTTGATGCCTTAAATACCATATTTGCTAGATGCTGGATTAAATATGTTGTTTCTGTGTGAAAAGAACAGGAAAATGTCCTAATGAATTAAGAGAACTAAGTTATAGAATGTTGTGTGATAACTTACCTGAAAATAAGAATTGAATGGGCATTTTCAAAACTTACAACGTCCCTATGATGGCCAGCACATCCTCATGCTGGAGGGCAATTTTAGAAGCACGTCTCATGCTGAAGAATAAATTTGTAAATTTGGATGAGCACAACATCGTGCTCTGACAAGGCACGAGCCGTGTCACCTAGAAAAGGAATGTTGAGCACAACTTGTGTTCAAATCGGCACGATGTGTCGACTGGGAATTAACCATGAGCATAACCCCATGTTCATGAGCACGACTAGTGCTGTTTTCCTGCACTTCATTTAAACAAAATTGGGTTTTACTTACTGAGTATTTTATATTCTAACCCTTGTGTGTTGTTTAATATTGTGCAGATCGTAGGTTTAGACTACAGATTACAGTGATCAGAGTTTGCATGAGCTTTACGCCTGAGGTCTGGCTCCGGAGTTTAGCTTTTGAAATTTTTTTGTACATGTTGTATATATATATATACACACACACGCATACACACACACACAAATTATAGTTTGAAACGTTTTTTCAAACTGTTGTCTTTTGCTTCTTCTTATTTATATACTTTTGTGAAAATGATTTGGCTCAGGTTTTAAATTAAAAGCATGTATATTATTTTATTCTTCCTCGACTTTAGTATTATAAGAATTGGATATTTTAAATAAATGATTTAAAAATTTGGGGTTCACATTTAATGGTATCAGAGCAGAGATTAAATTCTCTGTGGACTGTGCCAACAATTTTCAATGTTTTGAGATTTGAAATATTTTCATTATTATGTGATTTGAAACACTAAATGAATTTGAAATTTAATTTTATAACAGAGATATGGATCCTAGAGACGTATCGCCTGATCATACGGTTGAGTCTAGAGATTTGGAGAGGATTCTGACACGTGTGAGGTGTACCCCAGAGCAGAAATAAAGGTATACAACTTCTCTCCTAGAGAAAGCTGCCTGGAACTGGTGGGAGTCAGTTCTTAATAGTTAGAGAGATCCTCCAGTGCTGAATTGGGATGATTTTCTTAAGAGGTTTATGGATGAATACACTCCTCGACATTATCAGACCAAGAAGAAAATAAAGTTCCTGGAGTTGAAACAAAAAGAGATGACAGTTGCCGAGTACGAGTCAGAGTTTTCCAGATTGTCCCGTTACACTCCAGAGGATGTTGATACATATTAGAAGAGGAGAGACAAATTTGAGCGAGGTTTGAGGTATGCTATTCATGATAGGATTATGATGAAACCCCCTACTTATGAGATGTTACTTGAGACAGTTATTCAGGCAGAAGAATTAGCTGCTGAGGGAGATAAGATTGAGGGAAAGCGACAAAGAGTCTTAGGTAGTTCCAGTTCAGCTAGTAAGAAAATAAGACAGATTCTAGACCACCTCGGGGTACAGGTGGTAGTGTGACTAAACAGTCTGGTAGAGGAGCTGGAGGTAGGAGGAGCTATTCCACCAGACTTCCTATTTCTAAGGGTAGAGATACAGTTATAACTACTGGCAGGGATGATTGACGTTGTTATACATGTTGCCAGCTGAGACATTTTGCTAGAGACTGTCCATAGAGATAGGAGCCATAGGGAGGCGATATATCTCAATAGAGTAGTGTGGGTGATGTTAGGACCACAACATCTACATGTGGCACTCGTGGTGGAGGTGCACGTGGATCAGGGTCTACTTCTCGGGGAGGATCAGCCTCCAGGGGTGGAGCTAGTGGTTCAAGTATCGCAGGTGGAGTTAGTGGATGCACAGCACCAGTAGGGTTAGCACCACAGGCTAGAGGTTATGTCATGACTGGTACTATTTCTATTTTTACATATTTTACTTTAGTGCTGATTGATTTGGATTCTATCTGTTCCTTTATTAGCGAGAGTGTCGTAGATCACATAGGTGGTCATATTGAGCACTGGGGTATACAATTGCTGTTTCTATGGCAGCAGGTGGTACTGTGTTAGTACGACATATTTTATGATACTGCGAGTTGAGGATAGGGGAGTTGGCATACGTAGATGATTTGGTTGTTTTGAGGATATCTGAGTTTGGTATCATCCTAGGGATGGATTGGTTATCCAAAAATCAAGCTATGGTCGACTGTTATTCGAAAGAGGTCTTGATAGAGGTTGATGGTGAGAGACGAGTACTTTTGGTTGGTGAGAGGAAGGTTATTTCTTCCTACTTGATTTCTGAAGTGATTACTGCGAGGTTGATTCGGGAGGGCTATGATGCCTATTTAGCATTAGTTATTGATATGAATCAACCTAAGTTAGAGATACAAGATGTACAAGTTGTACGTGATTATCCTGAGGTATTCCTTGATGAGCTACCAGGATTGCCACTACAATGAGAGGCAGACTTCAGGATAGAGACTATTCTAGGAGCAGCTCCAGTATCTATTGCACCGTACAGGATGTTAGCTATTGAGCTGTAGGAGTTAAGAAGACAGCTAGAGGAGTTATTAGAGAAGGGATTTATACACCCTAGCGTATCACATTCGGAAGCACCAGTGTTGATTGTGCATACGAAGGACGGTAGTATGTGGTTGTGCATTAATTATCGTCAGTTGAATAAGGTGACAGTGCAAAATCTGTTGCCACAGATAGACGACTTGATAGATCAGCTGCGGGGAGCTACAGTGTTCTCCAAAATTGATTTGAGGTCAGAATATTGGCAGCTAAGAGTTGAGGACAACTCGATTACAAAGACAACATTCAGGACTCGATACGAGCATTTTAAGTTCACTATTATGCCTTTTGGATTGATGAATGCACCAGCGGTGTCTATAGCATTGATGAATATAGTATTTTAGCTTTATTTAGATCAGTTTTTATTGTATTTATTGTTGATGTTCTGGTGTATTCGAGAGGTAGGGAGGAGCACGCGCAACATTTGAGGATCGTGCTCGAGTTGTTAAAGGAAAAAGAGCTATATGATAAGTTTATCAAATGCGAGTTCTTGATGTCTAAGGTTTTCTTTTTAGGATCCTAGTAAGATAAAGACAGTATAAGAATGGGAAGCTCCTAAGAATGTATCTGAGGTATGGAGTTTTCTAGGTTTAACTGGTTATTACCGTCGATTTATCGAGGACTTCTCATGGATAATTAGACTGATGACATCTTTGTTGAGAAAGAATACTCCGTTCATCTTGAATGACAAGTATGAAGAAAGTTTTCATGAGTTAAAGAAGAGATTAGTGGAAGCTCTAGATTTGATGTTACATTCTCAAAGAGGTGGATTTGTTGTTTAGACCGATGCATCTGGAGCTGTATTAGGTTCTGTATTGATCTAGCACGACAGAGTGATTGCTTATACCTTGATTCAGTTGAGACTATACGAGGTTAATTATTTGACGCATGATTTGGAGTTAGCTGCGATCATCCATGCGCTTTAGGTTTGACGACATTATTTATACAGTAAGACTTTTCAGATATTCACAGATCATAAAAGTCTCAAGTATATTGCGACTCAGAGAGAGCTGAACCTTAGACAGAGGCAGTGGATATAGTCACTGAAGGATTATGACTGCACGATTGAGTATCATCCTGGAAAGGCTAATGTGATCACCAATGCTTTGAGCAAAAAAGGAAAGGAGGATGATGATTCAGTCACATATAGAGTAAAGTCGCTCTTTGCTTTGAGAGAGTTATGTGTGTAGTTGGATTTGGTTGAGGATCAAATATTAGCTAATATAAGAGTTTGACCTCAGATGAGAGATATGATTGCTTCGCGTCAGATTGAAGATGAGCATCTGATGCAGATAAAGAAGAGAGTCGAGAAAGGGAAAGTGATTACTTCGCACTGACTTGATGACGACAATGTGTTGTATTATAGAGAGAGGTTATGTGTTTCAGATATTCTAGAGTTGGAGAATGTGTTGATGGTTGAGGCTCATTCTTCCTCGTTATCAGTTCATCATGGCAGTACAAAAATATACGGGGATATGAGAGAATTGTACTGGTGGGTGCATATGAAGCAGGATATTACTGACTTTGTCACTAGATGTTTACCTTGTCAGCAGATCAAGGCATAACATTAAGCACCAACCAGAAAGTTGAGACTTTTAGATATCCTTGAGTGGGAATGGGAGAAGTTCACGATGGATTTCATTATAGGCTTACTGGGGATGGTCTGATGTCTCGATACGATTTGGGCTATAGTCGATAGACTGACGAAATTGGCTCACTTTTTAGTTATCCATCAGGATGATATTTTGGATAAGCTAGCTATATTGTATGTTGCTGAGATCGTCAGGTTACATGGTGTTCCTACTTCCATAGTGTCTGATCGTGATCCTTGGATTACATCACAATTCTGGCAAAGTCTTCAGGATGCGATGGGTATGAGATTGAGGTTTAATACTGCTTTCCATCTGCATACTGATGGTCAGTTAGAGAGGACGATTCAGACGGTTGAGGATATGTTGCGAGCATGTGCATTAGAGTTTGGAGGGAATTGGGATGATCATCTACCTTTGGCTGAGTTTACATACAACAATAGCTACCATTCTAGTATTGGAATGGCACCTTATAAGGCTCTATACGGGCGACAGTGCAAGAGTCCAACTTACTGGGATGTTGAGGGTTTGCGACAGATAGAAAGACCAGAGTTGGTTCAGCAAACTCTCGAGAAAGTGAATATTGTGAAAAGATGTATGCAAGCGGCTTAGAATCGAAGAGCTATTACGACCGGCATCATCGAGGGATAGAGTATGCGGTCGGAGACAGAGTTTTCTTGCGAGTTTCACCTTGGAGAGGTATTATTCGATTTGGGAGACGAGGAAAACTTAGTCCTAGGTACATCAGACCATATGAGATTATCGAGAGAGTGGGACCACTAACATACAGTTTGACACTACCAGATGAGTTGTCCTGATTACATGATGTGTTTTATGTTTTTATGTTGAGACGATACCGATTGGACCCTAGTCACTTATTAAGTACTCCAGAGTTAGAGATATCAGAGGAGTTGACATATGAGGAATAACTTGTTGAGATTTTGGTTCGACTGATGAGACAGCTACAGAATCGTGAGATTCCTATGGTATTAGTGAAATGGAGTTTTCATTCACCAAAAGAAGCTACTTTGGAGGTTGAGTCGAATTTGAGGCGACAGTATCCATATCTATTTCCAAACTCTATGTCAAAACATTAAGGTATGTTCTGATTCTAGATTTTGATATTGGATATATTGAGTTAGATGATGATTTTCTGATGTGATGGCAAGTTAAGTAAAGGACTTAACTTGGTTTGATTTTGATTATGAAGGATAAGCTTTGATCGATGATGAGACGAGTTTGGAAGATGGCGATATAGATTATGGGTATGTTTTGAGGTTACGGGTCTATTTTTAGAATTTTTACTGCTGTTTTTGCTAGAAAATTGAGTCTGAAAGTATAATATGTTAAGTTTCTAAAGATACCATACTTAGATTTACATACGATTTGATCCGTTTTAAATTTTGGGAACAAAATTTCCTAAGCGGGGGAGATTTACAGAGTCTAGAAATTGTAGGAATTAAAATATATGAAAAATAGCTTAAAACGGGATTGAATAAGATCGATTTAGGTAAATTTCAGAAAAAGAGTAGGTAGCACGGCCTGAGAGCATGCCCCGTGCCCATTTACAGAAGAGCACGACCTCGTGCTCGAACCTGGACATTTGGCACGACTCGTGTTGAATTTATTATAGAAGGAGATCGTGCACGAGTGAATAGAAAAATGTGCTAAACATGACTGGCACGAGCACAACATGACCTGTGCTCGAGGTAGTGTCAGATGGGAAATATCGAGCAGTTCTGTTCTTAATTTAATTTGTTTTAATATAGAGAAAAACGCTGAAAACAAACTAGCAGGTGAATCAAGAAAACCCTAGAACCGATTGAGGAGGTGATTTCTAATAAGAAGAAACGTGATTTGTTGCAAGAAAAACAATCCTAGTTCATCAAAGGTATGCTTCTTGTTTGGTTTAGATTATATATGAGAGTTGACAGTTGATGAAATTGATGCTCTGATCGTTAGGGTTTAGATTGAATTGTTGGAAACATGTTAGTGAGTGAATTAAAAGTGTTATTTGAGTTAGAATGCTTAAGAGCATTTCAATGAAGCTAAACATGAACTTAGAGGCTTGAATTCATGAGGAAATGTTGCTGTGATTTGTGAAAATGTAACTAGGGGGCTGTTTTGATCAGTTTAACATTGAATTCAGTGAATGAACAAGTTCTTAACAGCTTCCATATACTTGTTTTTGTCTGGGTGGATCTAGACATGAATCGAATCAAAGTTAGCGCTCGACGCCAACTTTGTACGTTTTTTAAGGTAAGTATTCTTATGCTTATGTTTTGCATTTGTATGCTTAAAACGTATTTGTTTACGATGCTAAGATGATCGATTGTATTAAGAAAAGTCCAAATTGGACTTATGAATTAAGAATTCGAAACATGCTATATGAGTTGTTCTAAGGATCATAAAAGCAACGCTTTGTGTTAAGATCTCATGATCTTATTATTTACTGTGTGATTTCTGTGTGAATTATTTTTATGCCTTGATGATTCATTGCTATGTCTATATATATATATATATATATATGATTGTGTGGACTATTATGTGTTGTATGAATGTTATCTATACATTCATATGTTTCATATCATTTGTGTGACACGATACCTGTGTGGACTATCCTTTGTGGATGACGGACATGCTGTGTGCTATCCATAGACGAGTTTTATACCGTCTGTACGAGCTATATGCTCAGGCTGTGTGCTATAGAGGTATCCTCTCTTGTGTGGAATAGAGGACAAAAACCAAGGTACATCCTGTGTGGATTGCATTAGCATAACATAATCATTTACATTCGTTTTATGTTATGATCTCTGTGTGATTTTGACTCTGTATGAGATACCTGTGTGGTATGATTCGGTGATTGCTGTGTGCTACAAATTGTGAAAGATTATAGATGATATGTTTCATGTGTGTGGAATGATTTGGTATGTAATTACTTTGTGTTATGTTCTTGATGCCTTACATACCATATTTTACTAGATGCTGGATTAAATATGTTGTTTCTGTGTGAAAAGAATAGGGAAATGTCCTAATGAAGAAAGGAAACTAAGTTATAGAATGTTGTGTGATAACTTACCCGAAAACAGGAATTGAATGGGCATTTTTGAAACTCAACACACCCCTGTTATGACCAGAACGCTCTCGTGTTGGAGGGTAATTTGGGAAGCACGTCTCATGCTGAAGAATAAATCTAGAAATTTGTATGAGCACGACATCGTGCTCTAACATGGCACGAGCTGTGTTATCTGGAAAAGGAATGTTGAGCACGACCTATGTTCAAATCGACATGACGTGTTGACTGGGAATTAACCATGAGCACAACCCCATGTTCATGAGCACGATTTGTGCTGTTCACTGTTAATTCTCCTTTACTTTATTTAAATAGAATTGGGTTTTACTTGTGAGTATTTTATATACTGTAATGCCCTGGAAATTTTTCGTCGATAAATAATGCTAAATTATTGAATATATAATAATAAAATAAGGTTGATATAAGGTTGATATGAAAATGAATTAGAAAAATAAAATAAATAAATAAATAAAAATTTATTTTTCTGGAATTTAGCAAGAACGCGGTGTCAGCACAAAGAACGCGTGGTCGTAGCGACAACGCGTACTTCTTTCTCACCCCGCGTACTTTGTAATTCGTCAAAAAAAATAATAGGGGGACATAATTATACTCATTAAGTATAATTAACATAAAGTAGATCTAAATCTTACCTTTTAAACTCCTTTCCAGCAGAATTTGCACAACAGAAAATTAGGAGAGAAGGCTGAGTTGCTGAGGGAGAGATCTGGAGAAAATTTGAGTGATTTTGGTGGAGGATTGCTGGAGAAAAACTCATGCAAAGTTAAAGGTAAGATGAGTTTACATTTGGTTGATATTAAGTTGATTTTAAGTTTCTGGTGAAGTTAATGGATGAAATAAATTTCTGGAAATTAAGGTTTTGTTGTTGGAAAGTTTGGATTGATTTTGGAATAAATTGGGATGATTTGATGCATGATTAGTTGGTTGAAAATGGTGTAGATCTAAGGTTTATTTATAGTTGACAAATGGTTGATTTAGAATGGATATTGATGGATTAAATCCTCCAAGGAAAAATAATAAATTCTGGTATGTTGTAAATTAACATACAGGAGATTTGTGAGATTTTTGGGAAAGATTTTGAGGCTGTAGATTGTTGGATTTTACTTGGATAAAAAGGTAAGTGTACTTACACTTATTAAATTGCTATATTTCAAGTGTTATGCCAAAAATTCTGTTAAGTAGAATTTCTGTAAATTATATTAGAAATTTGTTATTTTGTGATCCTGTAGAAAGAATTAAGTTAGGATAAAATTTGGTATTGAAAGAGTGAGATTTATATGTTGATATATAGTTGATTTGAGTGAAAATGTGAAGGAATAAAACTGAAACTCGGAAGTCAGGATAGAACGCGTTGTGGTCCTTAGTACGCGGTGTCGTTCTCACCACGCGTACTTCTGTTTGACCCCACGTCTAATGTACCAAAAGAACGTGGTGTGGACGCGACCACGCGTACTCCACATCCACCACGCGTAGTTCGTTAACAGACCGAATGGTTATTGGACTCAAGCCCAAAACTCAATTGTATCAGAATAATATATCTAATTTCAGCCTTATTCCAAGTTTAACAACGTCCAGAAAACAAATTCCATTTTTGACAGATACAGAATAATTAATTATATGGTTGAGAATTCCCTACATTCTCTATACCTAATTGATGTATTAAATATACAGAATAATTGAGTACAAATAATACCAATTATTTGTACGATATGAAATGATAATAAAATATTTGAGAGATAATGGGAATAAAAAGAAAATAAGGTAAGA
>CANYCX011229055.1:0-12287 GCA_948193385.1 Breynia disticha f. nivosa
ATAACATCGCCGAACATATAATAGGTTGATGAATAATAAAAAAATATATTAATAGAATTCTACATATAAAAAAACAAACAATTGAACAATAAAATATTTGCTATGTAGTTCTACTCATATAAATAAAATAAACATAAATGAAAATTATAACTTATGCAATTTACTACATATGTTTATTTATTTATTAACGACATGTATTTGCACATTCTATAAAATCAGAAAAATAAGAAAAATAAAAAAAAAGTTACAAAAACTAAATTTAAAAAAAAATTGAGTAACTGTGGAACACTTAAATTGACGATAAAAATTGGTAAGATATGTGAAACTTATGGTTAAATTAGGATATTTTTGTGAATTGTCGGGTTTTATATAAACCGGCCGGGTCACGGGTCGCGGTCAAACCGGCCTGGTCGTTGGGTTTTATCAGGTTTTATGCAATTCCAGTCCTTAACATCAACCCGGACCGGTTTACCGACCGGGTTTTCGGTCCGATTGGCCGGGTCGGTCCGGGTTTTAAAACATTGGGATAAGCCATCACTTTCAGTCGCTTTACTTGGATTCATTTTAAAAACTGCAGCTTTCACCTCTTCTTCCGAAATATCTTTCCCCAACATTGCAATATCCCGCTCGCACAACTCCAAAAACTTGTTTTTTATGGGAAATTCGTGGCATCACCCTCGTCACAAGTGTAAAGGTCTAAGAAATACTCAGTCTCATGTTGTCTGAGTTTTTCTTCATCCATTTCCCAATTACTACCATTAAACTTCAGCATCTCAACTATATCTTTGTGATGTTTAGCTTTGGTTTTATCATGGAAATATTTCGTATTCCTATTCCCAAACTATATCCACTCACTTTTTGACTTTTAAAACCAGAACATTTCCTCTTGAGTGAGCACCTCTTCCAGATCCTTGAGAATGACCTCCTCTAGTTCCTTGAGCCTTCTAGAGGGCCTTCTATCCATTGCCTCTTGTACACCTTTAGCCTATTTTTGAGGGACCTTTTCTTTCTAGCAATATGGTCGAACTCCTCTTTGTTCCACTTAGTAGTAGCTTCTTGAAAATTTTTAATCGAGAATATAAAGTCTACCCCCTTTTTCCAGCTACGCTCCATAACTTCTTTGAAATTTCGATGAGTCACTCAGGGCAGTAGAAATTGGAAGTGAAGTTGATCACCACAACTAGAGCTCGGCGACATTCGAAGAAGGAAGGGTCTGTGATCGGAGTACAAACAAGTAAGTGTAACACCAAACTCAGTTCATACTCTGATAACCATCCAGAGCTTAAAAACGATTTTGTCAATGCGTTGCATTAATTCCCCATTATACCAAGTGAACAAAGGACCTTGGAAACCAATGTCCACCAAGTTGCTTTGGGTGAACCAGTTCATGAAGTCCTAGCATGGCGCCTCTTCGAAAACTGTTCCTCCCCTTTTGTCCTTATCATAAAGTCTTGCATTGAAATCTCCTGCCACAACCCAAGGAGCATTGCCCACAAAATATTGGATGTTCCTTAAAAGATTCCAGAGATGTTTACGTATTCCAGGTCTAGGGCAAACATAGACCACCATAATAAAATAGAATTTTTAAGAATGAAACCAATATTTGAGATGTATGTATTAGGGATTGCAATCGATGATCTCCACAGCCCCAACTTTCCTCCATAATAACCGGATACCACCTTTAAACCCCTCAGCTTCCACCCGGAAGGACTATTGAAAATTGAGAGATTTGATAACATTCTCAGCTTTAGATCCACTTACTTTCGGTCAAGTAACGCAAAAATCTCTGGGTGGTGATCGCACATATACTGTTTGAAAACTCTCCTGAAGCTATCACTTCCAACACCTCTACAATTCCACACAAATAGATTATTAGATCACATTGATATATATAAAATATAAGTAACAGTTACAAATAAAAACCGATATTATTTAGCACAAAAAAAGTGACTAAATGAACAATTTATTATCGACTCTCATCTTAAAAGACGCAAAAATAAACAAGTATAAATTTAGCAACATGTTTATTGTAATCTGAAAGTAAATACAATTAAGTAATATATTTTTATGCATGAGTGAGGTATGTCATAATTAAGAAGTTATTAATGAAAGATAACATCATCGAACATACAATAGTTTGATGAATAAAGAAAAGATATTAATAAAACATATAAAAAAAAGCAAACAATTGAACAACTAAATATTTGCTATGTAGTCCTATTTATATATAAAATATAAACATAAATGACAATTATAACTTATACAATTTACTACATATATTTATTTATTTATTAACTACATGTATTAGCACATTCCATAGAACCAAAAAATAAGAAAATAAAAAAGTCACAAAAACTAAATTTAAAAAAAAAATAAGAGTGAACATCACTCTGAAGCACTTAAATTGATGATAAAAATTGGTGAGATGTGTGAAACTTATGGTTAAATTAAGATTTTTTGGTGAATTGCTAGATTTTATATGAACCGGCCGGGTCGACAGGTTTTATCGGATTTTATGCAATTTTGGTCCTTAGTGTCAACCAGAATGATTTACCGAACGGATCACCGGGTTTTCGATCCGACCGGCCGGGTCGGTCCGGGTTTTAAAACACTGCCCACGGTATTTAAATACAACAATATATAATTAAAAATATTAGTTTCTTTTATACATCAATTTAAGTTTATTTAATTAATTTATATGATATTTAAATAATATTACAAAATAAAAAATTATTATTTTAAATAATATTATAGTCAATATAATACTATAAAAAAAATCATTAATTCAATTATACTCTTATTTTATTACTTTTTTTATATCTATTTGAATACAATTTATTTTTACATCTAATATGTTCTTCTAGTTATATTATTATTTTGTATTAATTTTATAAAAAATATTCACTTATTAATCGCTAAAATTTCATAAAAAATACTGAATTTAATTTATCATATAATGTTACCGAAATTGTGTTTACATTTAGTGATTGTGTAATACATATTTATAAATAAAAATTTAGTTTAGCATCTTGGATTTGCATCGAGGTATTTATTTAACTTCTATAATTTATATATAAGAATAATGTTAGATCTTTATGTTGTGCTTCTCTTAATAAATTAATAATTATTTTAAAGCTATGTTAATTATTTTGGTATTGAATTCAATTCCAATACTAAGAGATTGTAGGCTTGATAAATGAATTGTGGATGTAAAAATAAAAATGTCATATAAAAGATCACTAAATATTTGACTACCTATTAAATTCGTGTTTAAAAAATAAAACTATTAAATTTTAAGTTATATTAAAAAAATTTAAGTTATTTTCAACTATTTCAATAATTTGTTATTTATATGAAGAAAAGACCTGAAACTCTATCGAATTTGTCGTTTTCTTCGAACAAAAAGACCTAAAGAATTGACCCAAACAGACCCAAAACAACGAAATAACCGAAATTGAGTCCAATCTATTTTTTCTTTAAAAATATAAGAACCGAAACTTTGAATCAGAACCAAACCAACCTAACCTAAGTCATGCTCGCACTGGAATTTCGAGCTCTTTAAATCTTCAACAAGTTAATTGTCAGAAAAGAAATAAAATACAAAATAAATTCACTACAAAAAAAAATGTGAAATTTACTACAATTTAATTACCAAAATAAATTATGTGAAATTTACTACAATTTAATCACCAAAATAAATTGAGTATGCAATAAATAGATATTTCATAAGCATAGTGTTGTACGACTTTTTTCATCTGAGATAACGAAAACTTCAAATACAAAGATTTGATGAGTTCGGTGATGCTTAAAGTCTCGAAATTTTACGTATGAGTTGCTTTAAGATGGAGCACTCAGACAAAAAACCAAATCGAAATAGACTTGGGATCACTACTGAATTAAACCGCATTAGTTTTGTAATCCTAGGAATCAAACTAAATCGAAACTTTGAGCCTTCATAATTCATTCATCTACATGTCATAATGCAAAATAAAGGGCCTTCATAATTCATTCCTCTACATGTCATAATCCAAATAAAGAGCTCAACAACTTTTTGGACAAAACCAAGAATCTGTGTCAACATCTATCAAAAAAGACAACCTCTGAACTCATTCCATTACCTAATTATTCACTAATGTACATGATTCAAATAATTATTATGAGAAATGCAAACCTCAAACTTTATTGGAATGGAACCGGAACGCCTTGTTTCTTGTTCACGATCGCCAGCGCTAAATACCTGGTGCCCATTCCGATTGGAACCTTTTCATCGGGTCCCTCCCAAAAGGGTGCTTCACCTTCGCCCACCAGACGCCAATATCCTGTCCTCAGAGACTCGGCTTGTTCGTCTGTGCAGTTTTGTAGTAATGCTTCCACTCGGAAATTTATGCCCAGTAAACCAAGAAATTGAGACTGGGTAATGGGGCCATGAACAGAAATGTTCTCTGAAAACATTGAGCACCATGAATCACTTTTGCCATGCTTTCACTTTTTCCTTCATATGCATTAAAAATTAATGTCTGATGCTAAAAGCAAAACATACCTGAAGCTTCCTCTGCAGAGTGCATGATAGAAGGAAAATCAACGTATGCGCTGAGATCAGCAGACCCGGGATCATCTAAGATGTTGACAAACTTGTGCTTCCTAATTGCCTGCATAAACGTAATGCGCCGAAAAAAGAAGCAGCTTTCAGAGATCTTCTCAGAAAACAAAAATTAAAAACAGAAGTTTTCGGGCGAAGGTCAAAGCTAATGTTATGTGTTCCCATTGTAAGGATTGAAAATCTGCATCTCAAAGATTGAAAATAATTTAACATCATCAGAATACGGAATGAGAGAAGGCGAAGATATTGCGCATGTTTCACCAAATTGATCACAAACCATTATTAGCCCAATTAGCACATTAAATCATCCAAATCATTTGTCAACATAATTATCATTAAGCTCAGTACCAGACCTGTAGACTATCCGAGACAACTCCATTCAAGCCATAATCAACTATAAGTGCCCCTCCCCCGTCAGAACCAATTCTCTTCGCAATTGCGTCCGTCAAATCCATTGCTTTGGGGCAAACTTCAATTTGGTTAAGCTTCTCTAATTCTTCAGCTGCTGCCCACTTGCAACGCCTCATTAAATAAAGAGACGCGGGTGTTGGTTGCGGTGATAGAACAAACTGAAACCTAACAAATGAAAAATAAAAAATCAGATTCTAATTCTCAAGAACTTACATCTGCAAAGGCACCAATCATTTCAGGATTTAGAATCAATTACAAATCCATACTTTGAATCATTTGTAACATCAATCATTTTCTCACGCCAGCCACGGGAAGCTCTCTGCAGAATTTTTCACATTAGATCATTAAATAGAAAGAGATGAACCTACTAAGAAGCCCATAATTAGGCTTTTAAAAACAGAACTTCGCTCAAGGAAGATTCTGCAAATGATAATACAAAAGTTTGAAGGAAAAAAAGATGGGTCTAACACACAAGACAAGAAAAAAAACATTTGATCTACTGGAAATTAAAATAGGCAAATCTTTGTTTCCATTTATGCCATTTTTTAGAAAAATGCCGAAGTAGAGATACATCATACACAAATCTTCCTATTTTAGCCTCTGTACAGGCCATATATTCTGATGGAATTTCTCATTATGGAGAGCAATTTGAAACTTGAATTTTGTGGAGACACATTTTAAAGTTTTCTTAAACAGCGGCCAATTATATATAAAATGTTAAGCAGAAGAAAATAAATTGAACAGCTCCACCAAATATTCACAGAGTGTGTCCAGATAAATCTATATTTTTGTTCCTGTTTCATACTTCTAGCACTCATTTTGCCTGGAAGCCAAAGCAACACAATTGAGATAAAATAAACACACCTGAAATTGATGAATTGGCAGTGCATCGTAAAACTCATGGGCGATAATTATTGTTGGCACTGAAACATTGCCAAACAAACAATTTGAGGCAAGAAGGGCATGCATCAGATTACTAGGACTGAATATGAAGATAACAAGAGTTGTATTGAGCAGCAAAATCTTTGATGAGTGAATAATTCACAATTTCATAATGATCATGAATTAAGAAAATGTAAAACCATTCATAATAACATCACTTCAACGGAATTCTCAAATAATGATCTTATCATAGTAGTTCGTATTAGAAATTGAACACAAAACTTCATCCAATCAAGGAAAACCAACACAAACAATGATTCCCTACCTCCAGATGGAACTTCCTCCAGTGTAGCATGCCACGAAACTGGGACATTGGCCAATTTGCTAATAGTTTTCTTCTCCCCACTTCCATTGCCATCATCTTCATCTACACATTTTAAGTTCTGATGCTGAAGCTTCTGCAACGTAGGACTGCATTCTACCATGTGTATGTGTAACGATTCAATGAAAGTTTTAAACTTCGACGAGCCCTAGAACAGAAGCCAACACATGATCAACAAAATCTGTGATTGCCTAAAGTGAGTACATCAAACAAAAAGCCACAATTCGAATTCCATAGTTACAACACCATTCAAGCACGCCATGACAGTGAGGGGAGCAGGCAAGAACCGAAAGTTTCATACCCGCAGAAGATCAGCTAAAAGTGTTCCTCTTCCAGGACCAAGCTCGACAAAATTCACTGTTTTAGGTTGACCCATTTGCTCCCACAGACACATTGCCCAAACTCCAATCATCTAGAATTCAATTAGAGAAACAAAATAATAATTGAGCGACAACTCATCATAATGATCTTTGCTGCAAAGGGTTCAATAATATAACAAGAAAAAAGAGGATTAGTTTAAAGGTTGGGTGACAATAAGGCTTACTTCTCCAAACATTTGAGAAACTTCAGGGGAAGTAATGAAATCGCCTTGAGCTCCAAAGACATCGCGATTGATGTAAAAACCAGCATTAGGATTAGTCAAAACTTCCTCCATATACTCGGCTACAGAGATTGGACCACCTCGAAACTAAAAGACAGAAAATAAAAAATAGTTGATATTAAACCACAAAAAGAGTAGAATTGGAAAGGAAGCAGAAGTGGGTTACCTTGATAATGGCATTGAGGTGGTTGAGAAGTTGGGAATGGGAGGGGGACTGATGAGAGTGGTCTAGAAGGAGAAGGAGAAATGAATAAAATGAAGAAAGCATAAAATGAAAAAGTAAAAGGATAGAGGAAAGAGAAGAGACCAGGGGGAGAGTAAAGAGCAGAACGGTCGATGGAGAGAGTGGTAGTAGTGCGCGAGGAAGAGGGAAAAAGAGGGCGTGATTTGGTGGAGAGGAAGTGTCTGTAAATGGAAGCGTGCTTATGGACCACTCTTCGAAACATCTTTCTTCTTCTTCTTCTTCTTCTTCTTCTTCTTCTTCGTCTTCTTCCCTTATCCCTCGCTCCCACTTCAACAAATTCATACACCGCTCCCACAAAATTTCTCCAGCTTTGATGGTACTTCAACTTTAATAGTTGTAACACAAAACTTCTCAAAGTTATATTTGTGGTTCTTTAATTTTATTATTTGTATTAATAAATTATTAAAATTTTTTTTTATTTCACTATAACCCTCCAAGACTTACCACACAAATAGCTTTAATATTTTTTAAAATTTAAATTATAATTTAGCATATTAAACACTTAAACATTTTAAATGCACTTAATAATAAAAAAATAACTACTTGATTTACCAATTAACTAAAAAATATTTGTTTTATTGCTTAAAATTTTTACTTAAAAAAATTAAATAACTAACTCTCCTACATTTTTTATTTAAAATTATACACTAATAATTAAATATTTTTTATAATTAAATTTATCCTAGATAAATTTTATAGATTAGTTTGTTGTATCTTTTTCTTCATATATCTGTTAATAATTATAAGTTATAACTCTAAAATTTTAAATTATTAAATTTACTATATCATCATTAATAAAAAACCTTAATGTTAGTTCATGACTTATAACTTAATTATTTTGAAATTAAAATAGAAAAATATAACTCACATGAGTGCTCTTATAGGTGTCAAACCCGGTTCGGAACCGACGGTTAACGGTTCAAGTGTTCCTGAACCAAAAACGGAACCGGGTTAGCCAGTTCGGGGCAGTTCAGTTCCGGTTCCAATTCCGGTTCAGCGGTTCGAGTCCAAATTTCTTTTAAAAACTAATCGAACTGTCAATTTGGAACAACCGGCTCACAGTTCTATGAACCATGGAACCAGAATCGGAACCAAAAAGGACATGGCCGATTTCAGAACCGGCGGTTTGGAGTCGGCAGTTACGGTTTCAGTTCAAAATTAACACCTCTAGGTGCTCTATTATTTATTTTTAATTTGAGTATTCATGAAATTTATATCTTAAATTTGGATAAATTAAATTATAAAAACTATTTAATTATTAGTATATAATTTTAAATAAAAATGTGGGTTAGTTAGTTATTTAATGTTTTCAGTTAAAAATTTTAACTTATAAAATTAAATATTTTTTATTTAATTAATTAAATTAAATAGTTATTATTTTAGTTATCAAATACACTTAAAGTAATTAACCATTTAATATTTTAAAAAGATTAATTGTTTAATATTTTAAATTATAATTTAGCTTCTAAAAAATGTTGAATCTATTGATAATGAGACTTCAATTGAAAGAATTTAAATAGTTGGAGGGTCATATTAAAACAAAATTAACTTTAGAAGTTTATTGATACAAATAACAAAGTTAAAGGACTATGATGCAACAAATGTGACTTTCAGGAGTTTTGTCATACAAATACTAAAGTTGAGGGCCCATAAATGCAACTAACTCCTTTTTTTAGGTGTTATATATGTTATGACGATTTTTTCGTGTATTGTTAGCACCACTTAACCAAATTTTTATTATTTATTTATATAAAATAAAAATAAGATATTATATTTTATATATTTTTGTTTCTACATATATATAAAATATTTAAAAATTAAATTTTTTTTGAAGTATCAAAGAATATGTAAAATTTGTATGCTTCTCAATAAGATGATTAGTCTTATTAATTATAGGACATAAGAGAATCTATTTATTAATAAAAAAATTATTGACATTAATGATAAATATTAGACACATGTCAATTAATTAAAATATTTAATATTAATAAGATTAATGTGTCAATTTTTGTATGTAAAAACCTAATTAGCCAACAAGTTTACTATCTTTATCTTTTTCTTTGTTTAAGCCGTTCTCCTTCTTCTTCTCTCTAAATATTATTACATACAAAATAATATTTATAGAGTATAAATATTTTTTGTCTCATTTTTTCTCATTCTAAATAACACAATTAGCCATAAACTTTACTATCTCTAAATATAATTACTTTAAATATTTTATTTTCTCTTTAATTTTAATTTGTGATCTCATTTTATTTAAATATGTAATTTTTTTGCTATTTTATATTTATTCAAAAAGTTAAAATTGTAAATATCGGGGGCATCGCTTGGGTGATAAAATTATTATATATAAATAAAAGATAGATTATTTAATTATCGACTAAATAAAATATTACATGTGTTATAGGCTGTATACAACGTATTTATTGAAAAATCATCCAAATACAGTATGTGTGACGCCCAAATTTAAAACCTATTTATTATAATTAATGATTGGAAACCGGGCATATATATTTTTTTTCTATTATTAAATGCTGCTCACTAGACATGCACAAGTGTTTTTTAAATACAAGCAATATATAAACCACTTTTTCAAATCATTTACAGTTTTAAATCATTTCTTCAAAAAGTGCTCCTCCGGCCTCGCTCATGGAAATCCTCCTTGACCTGCAGAACATTAAAAAAACATACAGGGGTGAGTATATAAAAATACTCACTAAGTGATATCCAGATTGCGGTTAAAATGTTTTGCAGGGAAAATTACAGTCAGTACGGGGCATACTCGATGAACACGGGACGTGCTCATCTCTGGTTTCCCAATAGGCACGGGTCGTGCCTCATTTGAGCACAGTCGTGCTCGTTACATGTATCCAGATTACCCAACAGCTCAATGGTGTACTAGTCAACACAGGATCTAAGGCAAACACCCTAGGTATCTAATTCAATATCTGTTAGTTCATTATCCAAGATTCAAGGTCATACATCCTAGTTATGCCAAACTATCTCATATTAGGTCAGTTATCAATCCTCGTTCGCCCTAAAACTTAAAACATTTTTAGGCTGAAACATACATGGGAACGGCCTTGGGAACGGCCTGCACATTCGTTCTCCTAGCCGTTCTCCCTCTCTCGAAAGCCTCTAATTAGAACGGCTTGGGAAACGGTTTGCACAGGCTGTTCCCCAACCCGTTCTAACCTTTTGGAATGACCTTGGAAATGGAACGGCTTGGAGAACGGATTGCATAGGTCGTTCTCCAGCCCGTTCCGACATTTTGTTCCCAGAAAACAACAAAATTTACTCTTAGAAACCTCATACAATCAAACTCACATCATTGATAGCAATTCCCAAACAATTCACACACATCAACCAGACTGAAAGACAACACATTTCATTTTACATAATCAAATCAAGCAACATCCATAATTGTAATCCAACCACAACACATAAAACTAGTCACAGCCAAACAATATCATTTCAACACAAACAAGCCATATTCATCCACTCCAACCTAAGTTCCTCTAACCATCAATCCATATATATACACACATGCCAAATTTCATAATCATTCTTATAAGGACATCATTTAATCATACCAACATATGTTTTCCAATTCCTTTCCAACATAATAAGAACATTAGGCATCCACTAAAACTTTCCATGGCAAACAACCTCAAGATTTCATTCTATGCACACAAGAAACATAATATGCGAATGAATGTAAAACGCAATGTTAATGCATTCCCACACACATGCATGCCCCGAGGTCTTTCCTTTTTTCTCGGGCCCAGACCGGCATCGGAACTCCATCTGGAATTTATCATCGGGCCCAGTCCGACATCTAAACTCGATCCGAAATATATATTTTCTCGGTCCCAGACCGGTATCGGAACTCCATCCGAATCACTATTGAGCCCAGCCCGTCACAATACGGTCACGTGTCACACATAATGCTCAATGCAACACATGAATCCAATGCATTCATTATGGCCAAGTATTAACATGTACATGATCATCAATTCTCATAATCTCAACATGTACATGATCATCAATTCTCATAATCTCAATCTCATTATCAAGTGCGTACTCGTGCATCATAGTCCAGTGGTAGCACATTTTCATAGAAATATGCAAATTCCTCATCATCAGCATCAATTGCACATTCATACATTTCACATATCTCATATGGATATATCACAGTGCACATTTGTAAATATTCAATTTCATAAGAAAATAAGCCAGCTCATCACACAAAGCATAACCATGCCATTATACTTAATCTCATCATAAGCGTAAACATATCACACACTTGCATCATAAAAGAACTCAGCAACATTCACAATAGTTTCATATAAACCATACAAGAGTAAACCAAACTCACTTAAGAATCAACCAACAACCAAGTCTATTTAAATGACACGTGTGCTACTACCATGTAAGCAAGTGCAAATTTACCGTCTATGCTGAACCACACATATACGAAAGCTACAATAGTAAGTGTAAACACTTACCTCGATCTTCGCATAAAACCAGCTCACAATAAACTCTGATCCAAGTTTCACTCCCGTTTCCTACATTGTTTCGATCCATAATCACAACATTAATGTTCATTCTACACAAACTCTCAATGGTTAAGAATCCCTACACTATTCTCAACTTAAGAACACCTAAAAACTCACCCATTGGAAACTTTCCCACACAAAAACCTATTCCATCCATTATAACCCCAAATCCACCCACTATAAATTCTTAGAAATTATTAGGATCTTACCTCGTGCTAATGGCCTTCTCAAGATTCCATACGAAATGCTCTTGTTTTCTTGAACTAAAGAGGCTAGGAATGAGAAGGAAAGATTTAGGTTTTGAGAGAGAGAGAGTTGGAGAAAGTTTTGGAGAATCTAAAAGGTCTGGAAAATGGTCAAGGACGGTTAAGGACAAGTTGATGTAGCTATGATGTCACCCTTCCCTTTCTTTTCCAAGATACGTATCTAATTTTAAAATTCTACCGAATAGAACGGTTTGTAGAACTGTCTGTCATGCCCGTTCTTCAAGTCGTTCCTTCACTATTCAACGTAAAATTCAAAATTTTGACCTGTGTTAAGAACGGTTTGGGAAACGGTTTCCACTAACCGTTCTCCAGCCCGTTCTCACCCCACTTTTTTTTTCATAT
>CANYCX011229068.1:0-10695 GCA_948193385.1 Breynia disticha f. nivosa
TTGTAGGTTTAAAGCTGAGACACGACCTTTGAGGGTATATCGACAATGTACCTAGGGCTACACGTCGCTGGCTAGACCTGGACCTGTGAGGGCATAGGCGATGGGTTGGGGTTATTGGGCCTCTACATAAATCTGGATGTCCAGTTATATAACCACATACTCTCGGCCGATATGGCCTGTTTGCAAATGTCAATTTGAAGGCCAAGTAAAGGCGTAAAATTAACTCTAAATGGGATCCAGGGTGATCATATGTAGGAGTGCATTAGATGACATGTGTTCGCATTGATCATATTGCATATGATGTGTTCTTGATGAGCTTATGATATGAAGATGCTTATGTGATCATGAAATGATTGTGCTTGGGTGGTTGTGTGAGTGTGCTTGGTATAAATTTGGTATGGACTATGAATTGTGGAGTGTGGTTGTAAAGTGCCATTTATGTTTTTGTGTAATGGAAATTTCAAGTATAATTATGAACTAGTGACGATGTTGAATTAGAACAAATAATGATATGGGTACACTATATGTTCATTATTGGTTATGAAATGGTTAATGATTAATGAAATGTTATAAGTGGCTTGTGTTGAAATTTTGAATAGATTGGCTAGTATGTTGATGGGTAAGTTGCCATAATGTTAAGTATGAAGATGAATGAAAATGTATGATGACTTGATTGTATTCATGATCATAAATTGGAATGGAAACTTATAATGTCTTGATTGTGTTTCGCTTCGATGTAGAAATTTCCAAGTTATGTACTTGTGATTGATTGATGATTGTGAAATGGCAAAGAGTTGAATGAGTGATGTTTTGAGGTTGGGAAAATGTTGTGTTAGGAATGGTTTAGGTTGATTGAATGCGCATGGAGGTTTGTGTGGTATGTTGGTATGATGCCATGTGATGTTATGTTTGAGTTGTAATTGATCTATGTGAAATTGGGATTAAAGTTGCTTATTAGGTTGAAGGTTGGATAGAATATGTGTTGACCCAAAATTTGGCTAAGTGCTGGTGAAAATTTGGCTAAGTGTTAAGGACATAATACCAATCATGTTTGAGTTGTAATTGATCTATGTGAAATTGGGATTAAAGTTGCTTATTAGGTTGAAGGTTGGATAGAATATGTGTTGACCCAAAATTTGGCTAAGTGTTGGTGAAAATTTGGCTAAGTGTAAAGGACAGAATACCAATCATGAACGTGACTGATCCCAGTCATGATTGTGACTGGCATTTTGATCAAAGTGGCTAGGGTTTGGAACCAGTCACGAACGTGACTGAACCCAGTCACGATCGTGACTGGACTTCTGGCCGAGAATGCGGTGGGTTTGGTGAGGGTTTACGAAGGTTTTTGATCAGTCACGAACGTGACTGACACCAGTCACAAACGTGAATGATCCTCTGGCCAAATGCGATGGTTTGCTTGATGATTTCCAAAGATGAACCACGTTCGTGATTCATACAATCACGTTCGTTATCCAACCCTTTGAAGCAAGCCCTTTATGCATAAAAAATGCAATCACGAGCGTGACTGATGCCAGTCACGAACGTGATTGCCATTCTGACTCTTAAAATGGTGAAGTTTGAGGGAATCACGAACATGATTGAACCAATTATGATCGTGACTGCCCATCTATCTTGGCTGAATATTTATATCAAAATGTATTCTAAATGTATCCAGAAGTGTTCATCTGTGTTCATGAATGTTCATGGTGTCTATGGGTCATGTTCAATCATGTTAAAGTGTGTTTATTGTTCCATTAATTCATGATTACTTAAGTAAATGGTGTTCAATATTTTGAAGATGCATACATATATATATTTGGTGGAAAATGAAAGTATTGATTGTTACGAAAAATTTGAAATGATACTAAATGTGATAGTGCTGGATTGATTTGCTTGAAATTGTGAAACTATCTTTTCTTTTATTGAGATTGATGAATATTCTATGGACAATATATATATATATATATATATATACATGCCAATTGTTTAGGGACGTTGTCCATTTTGATAAGTGTTTCTTACTGAGTTTCACAACTCACGGTGTTTTATACCTGCTGTGTGGGCAGGGACTTGAGGAAGACACTGAGGAGGTGTGATAGTTGTTTACTCTTGTCGACTGAGACCCAAAAAACCGGTGAACCAAGGTGGGCTGTGCACTGAAGTTAGAGTGTGAACAAATGTCATACATTGTATTAAATAATTTTTATGCATATATATGTGTTTTGACGAGTGTATTCGAATTGGAGTTTTTCTGAATTGATTCCTTCCTTGTAAAAACCAACTGAGTTTGTAAAAATACACGTTTTGCGATATTTTCACATTTTGATACTCTTATGAATTATGATTCAGGCAACCAAAGTATCGCATATTTAAAAAATTGAATGGGCATAAATGAATTCTCTTATGCTATGTTAAGTCTCAAATTGTGATTTCAAAAATAATTGATTTTTGAGTTCAGTTACCAGTCGAGAAATACATGTATGCGAAAGTGAATGGCAGTGGAATTTGGTGGTCACATTATGAGATTCATTATGGCCATCAAACGCCAAGTGCATACTCATGCCACTTGTATTCATTTCCATCTTTACAAGCATCACTAGAAAAACATTGATCACATGTTCAAAATTCATATTCGCACACATCACAATCCTTATTAGTATCATGCAATCTCGAACACATGCTCATCTATTTCACTTGCATTCAACATTCTCAAACATTCAAGCTCATACCATATTTCCAAATAACCTCAATTACCATTCACAACATTTCCACATCGCAAAGCACAGTTGTATCATTCCAAGTATCTTCATAAATCACACAATTCCAGTAAATCATGCAAGTATAGCCATGACAAACAAGTCCAGTTTTTGACACATGTTTGCTAGCATCTTAACCAATATGCAATATGCAAGTCGGGCTCTTGGCTCAACTCAGATCTGGTTTTACAACTCACCTCCTATAACATCATTATCATAAAAATATGTAATTTACATATTAATTAACTCATTTAATACTTTAATTTTGCCAAACCCCTAATTTCTCTCTTAACTATTACCCTAAATCGCACATTATTGTATATTTTCTGAGTTAACTCTCAAAACCCATCCACATTGTGCATATTTTATTCTTTAACCAGAATCTCAACTTAATCTCTCACCCTTACAGCTCAGAAAATGCTCTCTCTCTATCTTTCCCTTCCTTAATGCGCTTCTAATTCGAATTCCTGCCAAGTCGTAACGTATTGGGGAATGGTTTACCCAAACCATTTGCCAAACCCGTTTGCCCGTGTGTGGCGCAAAATCCAAAGTTTTCATATGTGTTTGGAACGGTTTGGGGAACAATATACCCTGGCCATTCCCACCTGCTGTTTTCACAATTTTTATGGTAAAATTCTATTATATTTTTCAGCTGTAGGAGCTGTCAGCTGGAGGAGCACTAAGTAGAGGTGTAAAAAAGGTCGGAACAGCTGATTTAGATTTGGAATCGTCTATTTTGGTTCGAAACCGATAGTTCACGATTCAAGATTAGGAGGAACAAGAACTAAACTATGCGCTCTGCGATTCGTGCCAGTTCGGTTCCGATTTCGATTCAGTTCAGAATCGTCGGGTTGGGCAGTCCAAGGCAGGTCCAAAAATTTAAAGTATGCGTGGTTATAATGACTGCACGTACTTTCATACCATAACGTGTAATATCCTAAACCTCCAAATTCACTTGGTTCAATTGAAGCAATTTATAACTCAAGTTGTTTATGTAGAAAAAGAGGACGATACCTCTACATTTTATTAATTAGCCCTCACTTATGGCAGAGGAAGACCGTGTTTACATAAGAAAACAATAATAGAAATTTACAAAAAAAAATTACAATTTAAAAAATACAAGTAAGCTAAACCTAATCTAATTCCGCAACAAAAGAGGTAGTGTTCATGGTGTCTCCCTCATCGTTGTCCAAAGAAGACAATTGCAAACTTAGAAGCTCTTGTGTTCTATCTATGGCTCTATACCAATCAGCGACGCACACTTGAGCTTCTAGTGAGCTTTGCTTAATTTGGACCTCTTCTTACCCAATATGTGCCCTCCCTTGCTAATGAGTTGCCCACCTCTACGATTGATGCGGGGACGACTAAGATTTGTAATGCCACCTTCGTGAGTGTAGAAAAAGTGATATGATATTGCTTTTACCATTCTAAAATCTGAAAATCATCATTAACCTCAAAATGTGAGGTTAGATAGACTTCAAGTTTGGTGGGAAAACAAGTAGTTAAAATTCTTGATTTTTTCGACCTATCAACAATAAATTGCAAACCCAACCTTGGTATATTAGGTTGTGATGGGTTAGGCGTAAAAAAAGAGGAAGAGTCCTTAATAGGAAAAGTAGGAGAATACCCTAGTAACTAATCTATATTCTTCTAAAACATTATTAATTAATAAAGCAATGATAAAAGCGGTGTGGGGATCGTCAAAGCCGCTAAAATCTAACACTCATTTTTGCATAATAAAATTTTCATATATAAAATGACAAGTTAAACCCATAGATGAATGATTAAAAATAGAAACATGTATCTTATTATTTTGAAAATAATCAACTAATTCTTTCTTTTGTTGTCTATATAATTTTAACACACTATTTTTACTTGATATCTTGAAAATGGTTTAAAGGATGGTTGAACACATTTAGACATCAATTTTTTAAATTCTACTTTTTGCAAAAAATTAAATGACAAATAATCTACACTAATCATTTCACCAAAACCACTCAAAGAAAAATCATTATCATAATGAAAAAAAGATGGTTGAGAGGAAGAACCAGCAAAACTGCTTAATTGGGCTTTTCCCGTATCCATGCCGACTTTATCGGGGTGACTATTCTTTAACTGCCTTGTGAAAGTCCCATATCTGCCTCCATGATTGAACACATACTCCTTCCTGCAATAATTACAAGTAACACAAAATAAGTTAGATTGCCTCCTTTACATCCTTTACATACTCCTTCCTGCAATATTTCTTTCTTCGCACCCTCATTTTGAGTTCCTTGGGTGGGAGAAAAATTTTGCACAGAATCGCTTTCTTGTAAAACATTTTGTTCTTTTAACATTTTTCAAAAAAAATTGTACGACTAAATTTGAAATGATGAAAAAAATTTAAGCATATTTGTGAATTGTGAGAATTTGTGAGTAATTGAGAGAATGGGAAGAAGAATTGAAGTGGATTTTGTGTTGAAAATGGAGGACTTTATATAGTTAGAGAGGATAGAGAGATTAAAAAATAAAGAAATGAATGAGACGTTAGAACCGTCGGTTCCAATAGTCCAACGATCAAAAGAACGTTCGACCCGGCAGTTCTAATGACTGCAATCGCCAGGTTGAACAGATGGTTAAACCTTCAATTGAATTGGTAGTTTAATTTTGGGTTCACGGTTAAGGTTATATCTTAACAGTAATCAGCCTGCCGAAGAATCAGTTATTCCTGGTTCCAGCTAGGCTGGGCCAGTTAGGGGAACTAGTTGGTCAGGCTGGGCCGGTTTCTGTCCAAACCGTCGGTTCCAGTTCACTTTTACTCCTGTAACTCTAAGTACAACATAGTGACATATTCTATAATAGAAGCTGAGTGTATAGTAGTGTCTGAGGCAGCTAAGAAAGCAATTTAGATTAAAAAGTTCATTACAGGAATATAAGTCATCCCATGTATCCTAGATCCTTTAAAGCTTTTGTGTGATAACAATGGGGCTATCACATAGGCCAAGGAGCCTTGAAATCACCATTAATCCTAATACATACTCAAAAAGTTCCATCTTATTCGAGAGATTATCGATAGAGGAGATGTGAAGATGATCCATGTATATGGTGAAGACAATGTTGCAGAAGCATAACATAGTGACAAATTCTACAATATAAACTATGTATATAGCAGCGTTTGAGGCAACTAAGGAAGCTATTTGGATCAAAAATTTCAATACAGGACTTTGAGTCGTCCCATCTATCCTAGATTCTTTAAAGATTTTGTGTAATAACAATGGGGCTATCACATAGGCCAAGGAGCTCCAAAATCACCTTTGATCCTAACACATAATCAAGAAGTTCCATCTTATTCAAGAGATTATCAATAGAGGAGATATGAAGATGATTAATGTTTCTGGTGAAGACAATGTTACAGAACCATAGCACAGTGACAAATTCTACAATAGAAGCTGAGTATATAGTAGCGTCTAAGGCAGCTAAGGAAGCTGTTTGGATGAAAAAGTTCATTACAGGACTGTGAGTCGTCCCATCTATCCTAGATCCTTTGAACCTTTTGTGTTATAACAATGGGGCTATCACATAGCCCAAGGAGCCCCAAAATCACATCGATCCTAACACATACTTAAGAAGTTCCATCTTATTTGAGAGATTATCAATAGAGAAGATAAGAAGACGATCAATATTTCTAGTGAAGACAATGTTACAGATCCCCTGACTAAGCAGTTGGCAGGTCTGAAGCATGAACATCATGTTAGGTCTTTTTGTCTTTGGGTTATGTCTGATTGGGACTACTGCTAGTAGGAGATTTTTAGGGTGTGCCCTAGCCCCAATACATTGTATGTACCTTTTATTATTGAGTAATAAAATTATAAGGCATTTTTTATTACTTCATGTATTGACCTGTGCTATGTGCCTGATAAAACTATCCAAGAAAGTTAATTAAGAACTTGAGGTATCAAGGTTGAGGACCCTAATAGGAGAAACTGAAAGTTATGAGATTAACATCCTAAAATCCCTAGTCACTTGTTTCTTTGGGAAGGGAAATGAATTAAGACTAGGATGAGCTTTGTATGTGATCATGTTCTATATATCAGATATATGAGATATCTAATAAAGTTCATAGTTACAATATGGGACATTTTATTTGGAGAGCGATCACTATTTGTAAAGTCAAATATATATCATTAGACCTAAAATCAGTATGTTACCGTTAAAGGTTGACATGTATGAGTATGATTGGGTATGCTAAGGTTTACAAGTAATAACATGAGTGAAGTGAAGGAATTGACCCTTTCATGAAAATGAGAGAGATATGACTGGCCGTTTGATAGACTAGATTGGTAAAAGTGTGACTGCACCCGAATGGAATGATTAGGTTATTCATTCAAACTTATCAATCTTGTCATAGAGATCAAGAAAGTGATTTAGCACTAATAAGGATGTTTGGGACATACCTTATGCAAATTATGATATTGGAGGTCAAGAGAAGAATTTGAATTGTAGTAGGGCTGTTGACACCGCTCATCAGCTATTTAATTTTGGATGGTCATAGTGTCTTACTAGAGACCGCCTATAATTTATGAATTAATAAATTCATTACCATTATTAGATAGTCCTGTAGATCGCACACAGATAAGAGAACAAAAAGGATATGTTTAGAATTTAATTAAAAATACAATTTTAGTCGCATTAGAACTAAGGCATACAACCATGTATTAAAAAGGAAAAGAGAAGTCTTTTAAAATAATCTTTCTCTCTCCATCTTCTCTCTTGTCTTGGCCATAGCTCTGCAATAAGAATCAAAGATTTTGATTCTTTCATCATCTTTTATAGGAAATAAGAGATTTAGGGACTGTTTGTACCATCTTTCCATCCCAGTACATTCAGAATCATCAACTGTTCATCCGATTGATGAAAACTGAGGTGAATCGTAAATCCCTTTGTGTTATTACATGTATTCTTTTAAGCCATGTGTTAGTTTTGTAGAGGGGATGTAGTTGGAGTCCTTTAGAGGTGTCTTGAAGGTAGTCTCGATGTATTCCAAGGATGCAGTTACATTTTTTTGACCGTACACAATTGTCAACCAAGGAAGCAAGGTAAAGATTCCTTATTTTTATTAAAGATCCAATCTTTATGAACTAGTTTTGATCTTTAGGCAATTATATTGTTAATTTTGGTTTTTGGTGCAAATCTTGGGTGGTTTTTCTTGATTTTCTTCGTTTTTTTCTACTACATTAATAACTTAGAAGTCTAGAAAACCCAACATTCCCTCTAGCACTAGGCCAAATCAGGCTTTCACCTGAAGTCGAGAGATATTGTATATCCTCTTAGACTAAAACATAGACAATTGATATGTCAATAATCAATTGCATCGTCTATGATAACATTCAAGTTTGATCTTCAATCTATTACTCTAAGTGATAAATCCTGAATACTAGTTTGGACTTAGGATGTGACCAAGACTCCTTAGCCTATGCATTAACCTCGTTAATGTTGCATGAAATTTCCAATAGAACTAGGATGATTGAGATCATTCCTAAACCAATACAGAAATTTTTTAATCCATAAAATTTGTCTACAACCAAACTTACTGTAACTTACTTAGATTCTGTATTATTATTTAGTTATAGAGTTTGCTCTTAAGAGTTTTCAGTCAACTTATGATACTTTAAATTATGAATGTTCACTCTACAAAAATTTGGACATTAAGAGTCCAAATTTTTGGACTCTAAATGCACAAATCTGGATTCTAACTGAAATTAGAGTCCAATTTTTGGACGCTAAAATACTTGGCTCTAAATTTTTAGCATCCACGTGGATGCGATTTTGGAGTCCAAGTCAATAAACAAAAACTCCAGGGCCGACCCCTCCTACTACCTCCATGTACGCCTCGCACTGGTCTTGCAAACTCTTAAGAGTTTGAGAGGTTGTGGGATGTTTTTATCTCAAATGTGGTTGTTCTCGGCCTTTTAATGACATGTACAGACCCTTATTCACGTACATTATTTTGTCAATTAATGTACGTTAGTAAAAATGCAGATTTTGGCCAACTTTGAAGAATAACGTACTTTATTCTTACAGTTAACCCACGTTAATCACATTAACGTACAATAATGACTCCATTAACGTACATTAATTTAGTGCAGGCGGCTGCACTTAGTGATTTTCGACCCCTTTCGATCCCCGACCTACGTATCCTTATGTATACATAATCACAACTTATTTTAAACATTATATCAACTTATTTAACATCAATTAACATTGAATTTGACCTTATTCAACACCCTAACATACATCATCTCATCCTTTACATTTTCATATAAGAACATGAACATTTGTTACTTGGATTTCGACCGTAACTCTCACAACTTTCTCTGTATATGGAAGAAGTCAAACAACACACACATACATATTTCATTCCCATTCATAGTCATTATTTCAATTTAAAATGAACGAATTTCTGGGGCATTACAAGCCTCATTTAATTCGTACACACATATCTCAACCATCATTCTAAGCATCAAATTTCCAACATCACACAATATCACAGGACTGTCACCAAGATTGTCAATAGCTTCATCGTGTGTCACTACATACATATGTGTCTGGGGCAGAATTGTTGCCTAAACATCTCCCTCATCTCTGGCGATAATACTCCCAATCTACTCATCTCCATCTTGACCTCTGTTGGCCTCATTAACTTCTCGAATATCTCGATCGTCATTCTTCCCGGAGGCTCTCATCTGTCCTTTTTGTGTAACAATGCCGGATGCGGTGGCCTGGCTTGTTATAATAATAGCATACCGAGTGAGTGTCCACACATGGATGCATACCTGTGCTCTAGCACCCAGCAGTGGAGTACCCCACAGATTGTTCCCTTTCTTTTTGGAGTGTCCTCTCGTATGTCATCTTGCTCCGGTAAAATCCCTAGAGGGTTTGGATCCACTTCCTCTGCCTTTATGATATGACTAGTTCCTCCTAATCTCTAAAACAAGGAAGGGGTGTACTTGTTCCCAAACTCCCTCTTAAAATCTTCCCAAGTAAGGGTAAATAGGTCTTTCTGCCTTCCAACAACTGCCCTACGGATACCATGCATCCCCCTCTAGATGCAAGGTATGTACCTCAGCTTCTGTTTTGGAGTACACTGCATCCAATTGAGAATGCGCTATATATCTCGGAGCAATTACTACGATTCAATCGGATCCATGGTACCCCAAAAGACCTTGTGCCTTGTCTGCGCAACTCTCTAAATTTTCTTTCTAGGTTAATGTCCAATTGACCCACTTATTCTCTTATCATTTTTTGCATCATTTCGTAGAAAAGAGTATGAGCGGGATCAAAAGGTTGAATATGTGACGCCAATTTTCGTAAAACTCATTTTTTAATAAAACTTAAATTTCGCACAATTTTTTTTAAAATAATTAAGTATGAGGGAGAATAAAGTTAAAGTATAATTTTAACCATTTAATGAAGACCAATAATGGCCATGCATAAAAGAAGATTTCAAAAGGCGAAAGCAGTGGAAAACATTTACATGTGATGTTTGTAAATCCCATCTATACTAAAACCGTATAGGACTACAACGCAGACATAACTCAAAAAAATATGGGAGCTCGACCTTCTTCTGTATTACACCGCTTAGCCTTGCCAAAAAGTAGTCTCGTCACTATTACCTATCTCTCTACACAACATTCAACACATACAAAGGTGAGTATATAAAATACTCAGTAAGTGCAACCCTAGTATTGTTAACATGAGGTGCAGGGGAACCTTCGAGCAACACGGGTGTGCTCGTGAAAAACACAATGTCGTATTCATGCCTAAATTCCCTAATGTCTCACCATTGCCATGCCACAAACAATTCATTTAAGTGTTTTAAATACTAGGGAATCATCCTAGATCACTATCTCACTTTACATATTCATCAGTACGTTATTTGGGCTAAAACTAGGTTTCTAGA
>CANYCX011229305.1:0-14015 GCA_948193385.1 Breynia disticha f. nivosa
TTTCGTATATCTTTGTATATTAACAATAAAACACATATTTATCGTCATTTTACGACGAAAAATATCCAGAATGTTACACAGCCTATCCCTTACAACCAAGATTTAATCAAAAATCTAGAACATCCACACCCTCACTTTGCCATATATTGCAAACAACATCTCACATAGGATTCAAACCAATTATACAATCCATTTTACACATCAAAGTTTAAGCATAAATCATACAGGGAATTTGCATCCTCAAACATTTCATAGCATCACAATTCATCACGTCATAGTACATTTGCTTAACAAATGAATAACATTTCAATTGTGCATTTTTCATACACGTACCCTATTTAACGCAATCACAATTTAGAAGCCTGCATTCAGTACCATATAAATTACACCTACTCATTAAGTGTTTTTAATTTACAAGTCATTTCACTTCAGTTATTCGCACTTCTTATTCACGACCAAACAACTTAGTTAACAAATTTTCATTACTTTCGTTCATTATACCCAACTCTTCCTCTTATCCGGTCAATCACTTCAGTGTTTTTAACCTTAGACCTTTCATGTGAATTTTCAAGTTACATACACAAAGCATATTCATTCACTTAAAACATAGGCATCTTTCTCAAGTATCCTTCCATATTTAGAATATTAGATTACACATAAGTACTCATACCTTGAAGTAGTCAAAGGTGAGGATTCCACAAGGCAAAGCACACAATTTTTCTAAAACCACTCTTGGTTTTCAAAACTTAATTCATTGTTTTATAAGTCAAAAACATGCATATGACCTAAAACAATGCACCTATCCCGAGGAAATCTAATCTCCGCTTTGATACCACTAAATGTGACGCCCAAATTTAAAATGTATTTATTTAAATAATTCGAAAATGCGGATATATATATATATATATATATATATGTATGTATATATATATATATGTATGTATATATATATATATGTATGTATATATATATATACGTATGTATATATATATATATATAATAAGGGAACACTCAATAAAGAAAACCATTTATACATGTGAATATTTATACATACAAGACAACATGTAAACAAAATACAGGGGTGAGTATATAAAAATACTCAGTAAGTGCTAAACCGGGTGTTATTAAGATGAAGTGCAGGAGAATCTTCGGCCAGCACGGGGCGTGCTCATGGAACAAGATATCCTGTTCATGCCTTAATTCCCAGATGGCACAACGTGCCATGTTGAACACGGTTCTTTTATGTGCTTTAATTGCTAAGGAAAATCATCCTAAATCATTAGCTTACCTCATATATGCATTATCGCATTATTCAAGGCAAGGAATTATCATTCCAAAATATTACTAACTCCCAAATCTCATAACGATTAATTTGTCTCGACCTCTCTTTTATCAATTACACCATTCCTTTTCCTTATTTAACTCAATAGACATTAATTTGTTATCCAAGGTCAAGGTCCTAAATCTTAGTTTATACCAAATTATTGATCTCATTTTTCCCTTAAATAGATACATTTTTAAGCTTCCAAAAGCATGGAAACATTCTCGGGAATGGCCTGCACAGATCGTTCTTAGGCCATTCCCTCATTCTGGAATGACTCTGGAATAGAACGGCTTGGGGAACAGTTTGCACAGGACGTTCGCCAGCTCGTTCTGACCTGCTGGATCCTTAAAAACAACACATTAACACGTAGAAATCCACACAAATCATACTCAAGTCATGGGTACATTCCTCAAAACATCCATACGCATCAACAAGCTCAAAACACAACACATCCCTCCTAATCTTTTGAACCATCATCAATCACTCCAATTATCAATTCCCACACAACAATCATCACCTTTCATTTCATATTCTATCCATTTAACATCAAGCCACAGGATACAAACCAATCATGCAATTCAAACAACCATAAGGTCTCACTCACAAACAAGCATTCACCAACCACACAAGTAAAACATCTTACTTTCATTCACATGATCAACATTTTACTTTCATTCATATGCCTCTTAGTAAAACATCTTATCCTATTTACCATATTAATCACTTACTAATTAATCATATTTCTATAAATGTACGTATACTTTAAAACTTTTCTTATAATTTATATGTAATTCGTTAACGTTAACCTTTGTTCATCTTCTTCTAATCTTATTAATAATACATATCACTATATTAAATCTTCAGTTTATAGTTCATTCGCTATATTCTTAGAATATAGATCGTAATAGCTAAATCATCCATGGATTAAGTTTTATGTTAACTAATACGCCCTTTATTATTTATTATGCAAGTTCATGCTTTACGTAAAACTGTTATATAACGGCTATAACCTGGATATACCAATCAATACCTATTGCACTCCTGTGAATCAATTTCAAACCTCTCAATAGTTCTCAAGTATATTTTAACTCATTTAACAACATACACCTCAAACAACAACAACAACACATATATATACATATATATAGAATAATCGTCTCAACAAAAACATATTAGTGTCAATCCATAACCAAAACACAAAGTATGCACACGAAAAACATACAACAGCACTAGAAACATCCTAGGCCCAACTCTGAGGAGGAGAGAGAAAATAGTTTGGGAGTAGCAATTGACCCACCTGTCAAGTATAAATCTCTATCTCTGCTCTATGCTAGAGCCTAAAACCAAAATTCGCAGTTGCGTGAGTTGCGGGCTCAGTGAATATTCATTTAATTAACCAAGTTATCAATAATAACAATAAGCATAACATAATAAACTATATACATTCACAAGTATTCTCTCTATAAATCATATGATGATATTTCTGTAATTTCGTTTGTTTACCATGCAACGTAATCGATTATCTGTACAGTAGTAAAATAATGTACTGTATAAACCCCTCTACAAAAATGATTCTATAAAGGATCTCCCTGTAACGCCCCAAAATTTGGATTTAATTTAAATATCAAATAAATATCTAGAAAATTACAGGGAAATTTTTCACGATTATTTAATAAATAATTAGGAGGAAAAAGTGAAAAATTTTTATAGTTGGGAAATTTAGAAAATTGGAGGAGAATTGAGATGTCTGGGAATATTATGTCGGGTTAGAACGTGGAACATGTTTTATGAGAAAATGCGAAGGGAATAGTGGTTTAGGCCCAGACCCATCCACCAAAGCCTAAAAATTTCAGGTTCCCTCTCTCCCTTCCCACCAAAAATGTTTTCTCTCTCCCACTCTCTCCATTTCACGTCTTCTCTCTTCTTCTTTCCGTTCCTTCACCAAAAACCCACATCCATCATCAAACCTCCACAAATTCTGTAGCTAGGAGGGTTCCACACTTGGATTTTAACTTGAATCAAGGTAAGATTGTCTTCTTATTGTTCTATTCCTGTTTTTCCCTTCAGCCCTAATTTCAAACACCCATAAATCTCTCGTTTTAGCTCCGTTTTGGGCAAATAAGGACTTGTTGAAAAGCCTCAAACCTCTACTATCCATTTTCACTTATGTTGAATGTTAAAATCATGGTTTAAGTACTTGAAACTACTGGAATAGTGACGCCCCTGGTTAGTGACGAGTGAGGTTTTGCGAACTCGGACTTCTTTGCGTGTTCGTCACTTGGGTAAGTGTATTTGAGATGTATTTGATGTATTTTAAGTGTTTAAAAGCTTGGGTGTTGTGAGAGTTATGAGATTTAAGTTTAATTGATAGGGTTATGAACTAACATGAAGGGAAAATGGTGAGTTGGCAAGTTGGAATGTTTTCAGAAGAGAGTGATCATCTTAGGACACCTAAATGAATGTGTTTAGGGCATTGATGGGGGTTGGTGTGCAGGAATTTATGAAGGGAAGGGTAATTAGAGAGAGTTGGTGAGGAGTGAGGTAAGGAAAAAAGAGAGGGGAAAAGATATTTAAAACTAATAACATTTATGTATAATGTAGACCCTTATCATGCACATTTTATAACTAAATGAATAATAATTAATGTGTAATCATACTTGTAATTGATAGGGGACGAAGATCGCGGTGAAGGAGGTTCCCAAGGGAACCGCTAGGTGCGTATTTCGAGGTAAGTAACGCAAACACAACCCTCCTTGGGTGTATGTTCTGTTTGAATTGAGAATGTTGCTTGAATGTTGAACTATGTGTTGTTGACGAGTGTAAATGGTTGTTTAGTTATGATTGATGAATTGGTAGTGTTCATGTTTGATGATTTGGCAAAGCGAGTTATAGACCTTATTGAGAATTTGGGGTTAATGCAATTGTGAAGTTGCATATGACTTGATGAAACTTGGATGGATGCCTTAATTCTAAGTGTTGATGTGTGTTTGTGATGGTCACATGACCAAATTAAAGTGGTGTAATTTTATGGCATGTATGAGCTATTGAAAGTGTGGTTTGTTGCGTATGCTTATGGGTTTGTTGATGCTTGAGTGATGAACTTTGCACATATTATGTGATTGTAAGCATGGCATGAATTGGTTGGGAAAATGCATGAATTGATGGCATTGGGTGTGCATGCATCATACATTCATTAGAAATCTTTGAGAGTGAAAGGTAACAAATGGAAAAGGGCTCTTAGTGAGCATAATAAGGGAATGGTTATGATGAAGGGTATATCACACGTCTAAACTTAGACCTCTGAGGATATATCAACAACCTACCTTAAGCCACACGTCTCAGGCTAGACCGAGACCTCTGAGGGCAAGGGAGAAGGGTTGGGGTCACATAGGCCTTTACACAAAAGTTGAGGATAGTATATAACCAATACTATTCAGGGTGCAAGTGGAAAACTCGGGACGCAGACGTGTGTACGAGTGTGCTAAGCCAAAACAGGGCAAAATTTTAAGGCCAAAACAGGGAATAATATTGGATCCAAAATGTATAACCGACACTCCCGACCGGTAAGGCCCGTTTGCAAACATCAATGATATGGCCAAAATAGGGCAAAACACTAAACAATAAACTGGAAGCATATGCATACATATAGAGTTGCCTTAGTGGTTTGACATACAATTCATTCCTTTTGGATATGTATGCTCTTGATAACTTTTGAGTGGATTTGGATGCCATGTGTTGAATGAATCGAAATATGGTTTTGTGTGCAGCTTGTGCAAATATGCTTATGTTTTCTCTTAAGTTCAACTTTTAGAAATGTGAATCAGAATGGTATGGCATGGTTGTGAAATGAGTGGGCTTGAACATGATGTGATGATGGATTGGGAAACGTGTGATGTGTAAATGCCTTGTGAATTATTGAAACGGATGGAATTAGCATTGGATGAACCTTGCTTACATGTTGAGAATTTGATTTAACTAAGTGTTGGAAGCAAAAGTTGGTGCAGGTGGTGGCAGACAGCCAGCCACGTTCGTGACTGATACCAGTCACGAACGTGACTGGAATTCTGGACATCAATGAGGGAGTCCAGAATCAGCCACGAATGTGACTGGTATTCTGCCCCTCAACCAGAACCAGCCATGAACGTGACTGGTCCAGTCACGAACGTGACTGGCTTTCTGACCAAGGGGAAGTGTTTTCAGCCACCAGTCATGAACGTGACTATTCTCAGTCACGATCGTAACTGGTCTTCTGGAGACCAAATGAAATTTCTAACTGAAGTGCCACGAACGTGACCCCAAGTCACAGACGTGATACCTCGTCTGGACCAAATTTCTTGAAGTACAGGTTGCCACAAATGTGAATCATGTCAGCCACGTTCGTGACGACCCTTCTGACCAGCATGGGCGAATGATTTTGGGAGCCACGAACGTGGTTGTATCAGCCACGATTGTGGCGACCCTTCTGGCCAACTTAGTGGAATGATTTTTGGGAGTCACGAATGTGGTTGCTTCAGCCACACTCGTGACTGCCCTTTTGTCAGCAGCAACTTGTTTTGTTGAGTCCTAATTGTGTTACAATATGTATCCTTTGTGTTTATGTGCCCTAATTTGGAACATTTATTAGGATGATGCCATGGTCTTTTGCTAAATTCATTGCAAACCTCTATGTAACTCAATAGATAAATGTCTGGTTGTATGTATGCTATCTTGAGGACATTAACTTAGAAATGTGAAGTTTATGAGATGATTTATACTAGTGTACGTTTAAAAGGACGTATGTATGAATGTTATGTGCTTAGGAGGATTGTCCATTTGGTAAGTGTAAATTACGAGGTTTCACGACTCACGCATTTTAAGCTGTCTGTTTGGGCAGAATTTTGAGGGGATCGTACCAAGGAGGTGTAGATACTCTTTTGCTTGCTTACAACCAATACTCAAGAATAGAAGAACCAAAGGTGGGTCGTGCACTAGGATTGCAAATCGCATGTCTTACATACTACTATATAGAACATTGTAGCACATACTAACTTTTGACAGGTCATGATTGACATGAGATCTTTTTATAAAACTGAACATAGTTTGGAACAGTACCTTTCTGAACATTGAAAATATTACTCGAGTATTGGAAATGAAAAGTTTTTATAGAAGTTCTAAATTGTTGTCTTAAAATAATATGATGCCCGAATTCGAGTACTACTTGATTTCGAGAAGTAAAATTGTAGTAGTCGAATTTGGGAGTCACACTCCCGCTCTACAGTATAAACCCCTTTATGTATGATCGATCATATATCACCAATCCTCACCTCAACATATCAACACCATATCATCACCATTTATCTCACAATCACATATATTGTATATCGCAGTATACATTCAAATAATGTAAAACGTAACGTACCTGTTTGCATTTTTGTTTCGTATATACCTATTCGCATTTTGGTCATATAAAAATATATACTCGTTACCATCTTTGTACCATTTTCACATTTTATCATTCCTTTGTAGTTATATCATTTAATGATCAACCAATCATTATCACATATTCAATTGCATATTTCATATATAATTTCGTATTTAAAGTGAGTTTGACTACTCACCTGTCAACAGAAATACTCGGACCTCTGCATGCTCTGGTCCTGCCTTGACTGTCTGGCTTGTCGTCCTATAATAACATATACCAATCTTTCTATAAAATTTGATATAATCAAACTTATAATGTATGCCCTAATGAATCCGTTCAATTTGCTTTTCAATTTGAAAGATCCTAATCCTAACCCTAGAAATTTCTGACTTTATCTTTCATCATCAATTCATCAATCTAAATCAATTATCTAGGTATTTCAATAATCCATTCAAGAAAACTCAAAGCTTTCATTAGAAAACTAATAAAAATTTATGAAAGCTTCTAGTTTTACCTGTTTCGATTATACCACAGGTTCCCAGTTCAAGATTACAATGGATTCAATAGCTTCAATTCGTTACCTCGTCAAAATCTCTAGCTATCTCACTCAATTTTCACTCTAAACTCTTGTCTTTTTCTCTCCTTTCTCTCCTTCTTCTTTGCTTATCTAAGAGTTTTTGATGATTTCTCGATCGAGCGAAACATATTTTTTTTACCAAAGTAGAGGAGAACGCATGGTGGGATGTGGACTACACGTGGTCATGCCCACCACGCATTTTATCACCCTCCACCACGTGTACTTTTCTGTTTTTAAGCTTCCTTTGATTCTTTGTTCACTTAACATCAACCTTCCTTAAACTTGTTTCTAATAGTTTATTTTTATCATTTTATCATTTAAATTATTATTTTTATTAAACAGTTTACTTATTACATTAATTATGTGTTTTCGGGACAAGGATGTTATAAATCTTCCCCCTTAAAGAATTTCGTCCTCGAAATTCAATTTTTATGTTTCTTTTATCGATATTTATCTTATATGTTTCTATATGCAAATGAAATTAATTATTATAGATAAAATATACCTGTAAATAAATGTGGATATTCTTTTCTCATTCATTCCTCCATTTCCCATGTTGCATCTTCTAGATTATGATATTTCCAGAGAACTTTAACCATTGGAATTTGTTTGGTTCTTAGCTGTTTCGTTCTATAATCCATAATCTGTACAGGCTCCTCTTTATAGGTTAGGTTTTCTAAAATTAGCATTTCTGATTCTGGTATAACATGGGTAGGAACCGATCTATATCTCCTAAGTACACTCACATGAGAAATATCGTGAATCTGTGCTAACTCTACAGGAAGAGCAAGTCTGTAAGCCAAAGGACCAATTCGCTCTATAATCTCGTATGGTCCAACATATCTGGGAATCAAATTTCCTTTATTTCTAAATCTCATCACTCCTTTCCAGGGCGAAACCTTTAAAAACACTTTTTCTCCAACTTCATATTCCATTTCTCTCCTATTCCGATTGTAATAACTCTTATGTCTATCTTGTGTAGCTTTTAATTTACTTTTGATTAGCTCAACTTTGTCAACTATTTCTTGTACCAATTCAGGCCCTTCAAATATTTTTGCCCCTTCCCCATCCTAGTAAATTGGACTTCTACACTTTCGTCCATATAGAGCTTTATATGGTGCCATACCAATGCTACTATGATACTGATTGTTGTAACCAAATTCCATCAATGGTATGTATCGATCCCAAGAACCTTGAAACTCTAGAACACAAGATCTCAAAATCTCCTCTAAAGTTTGTATAGTCCTCTCCGTCAATGTTTTTGGATGGAAAGCAATACTAAAATTCAATTTTGTAACCAATGCACTCTCTAATGTCTGCTAGAATATAGAAGTAAACCTGGGATCTCTATCTGATACTATAGAAATAGGAATACCATGTAATCGAACTATCTCTCATATATACAACTCTGCCAATTGTTCAAGAGAAATTCTGATTTTAATCAGTAAGAAATGCATAGTTTTGGTCAGTCTATCTATAATCACCCAAACTGCGTCTTTACCCGATTGTGTCTGTGGTAATGCTAGCACAAAATCCATTATTATTCATTCCCACTTCCAGACTAGTATCGGTAACGGCTGAAGTTTTCCTATTGAATCCTGATGTTTAGCTTTTACCTATTGACATACCAGACATCTGGATACGAATTTAGCTACATTCATATTGGGCCACCAATAGTACTATTTCAAAGTATTGTACATTTTTATCATTCATGGATGCATAACATATGGAGCATTATGTGTTTTATTTAGTATCTCTTGTCTAATCCTCTCTACATCTAGTACACATACTCTGGATGCAATCATCAACAACTCATCACCAATTGAAATGGGGTATCAATACCCTGATCAATCTGTTCGATTATCCTTATGCAGTCTTCGTCTTTTTTTGTGTTGCTTGTATCTTTCTTAACAACATTGGTAGTACTTGTAATGTTGCTATTAACACTCCCAATTCAGTTAATTCTAACTTCGTATTCAAGCTCCGTAAAGTTATCAAATCGGTCATACGTGTTATTTTTAAGCTAGATATAGCAACACTCGACTTTCTACTCAGTGCATCTGCAACCACATTCGCTTTTTCGGGATGGTATTCAATCGTGCAATCATAGTCCTTCAACAATCCTAACCATCTTCTTTGTCACATATTAAGTTCTTTTTGGGTCATCAAATATTTTAGAATTTTATGATCTGCAAAAATCTAAAATGTCTCACCATGTAGATAATGTCTCCAGATCTTTAGAGAAAACATTACTGCAGTAAGCTCTAAATCATGTACTGGATAATTGGTTTTATATGGTCAGAGTTGTCTAGAGGCATATGCTATCACTTTCTTGTTTTGCATCAACACGCATCTAAGTCCTTGATATAAAACATCACTGTAAATAACAAATGCTCCTGTACTTGAAGGAATTGTAAGGACTGAAGCGGTGGTCAATCAGTATTTCAATTCATCAAAACTTTGCTGACATTGGTCATTCCACTGGACAGAAATATTCTTTCTCAGTAGTCGTGTCAGCAGTGCAGCTATAATCGAGAACCCTCCACAAATATACGATAATAACCTGCCATACCCAGGAAACTACGTATCTCTGTAACTGTCTTAGGAGGTTCCCAATTCACTACTGCTTTAATTTTCTTTGGATCCACTGATATTCCATGTCTGGATATCACGTGTCTTAAGAAAACTATGTGATCCAACCAAAACTCACACTTGCTAAGTTTTGCATAAAACAGTTTTTCTCGCAAAATTTGCAAAACTATTCGCAAATGTTCATTATGTTCATTGGTATTCCTCGAGTAAATCAGTATATCATATATGAATACATTCACAAACTGATCGAGGAAGGACTGGAATATATTGTTCATTAGAGCCATAAATGCTGCTGGAGCATTAGTTAAACCAAATGGCATAACTAAAAACTCTTAATGACCATACCGAGTTCAAAAAGCATTCTTTGGAATATCTTCCTGTGCTATCTTTAATTGATGATACTCGGATCTTAGGTCAATTTTGGAAAACACTGTGGCACCTTGCAATTGGTCAAGTAGATCATCAATATGGGGCAATGGATTTTTGTTTTTCACTGTTACTTGATTAAGTTTGCGGGAATCTATACATAACCGTAATGTTCCATCTTTCTTTCTAACAAATAACACAGGTGCTCCCCAAGGTGAAACACTAGGTCGAATGAAACCTTTATCAAGTAACTCTTGCAATTGTTTCTTTAGTTCATGTAATTCAAATGGTGCCATTCTATACGGCTGTATGGATATGGGTGTCGTACCAGGATTAACTCAATACTAAACTCCGTCTCTCTATCAAGAGGTAATCCTGAGAGATTCTCTAGAAATAATTCAGGGAATTGATCTACTATTGGTATTCCTTTTATGTTTTCATTCATTATTATTCTATCAACTATATGGGCTAAATAAGCATCACATCCGTCTCGAGTCAACTTAAAAGCTTAAATAGCTGATAGTAGACAACTAGGCACAAATTTTCTATTTACACAAAATATTACTTTATTCTGTTCTTTAGGTTCAATTATGACTTCTTTAGTAATAGTCCACTTTAGCTTGATGACGAGCTAACCGGTCCATACCTAGAATCAGATCAAACTTTGACAAATCTAATAAAACTAATTCAACTGTCAATTCTGTACTTTGTATTTGTATTTTACAGTCCTTGTATATTGTATATACCCACATCATTTCACCTAATCGAGTATGAACTCCCAGGCTATGTGTCAGTATTTGTGGTTTAACTTTTACTACATGCGTTATTCTGAAATTTACAAATGAATGTGTGGAACCAGGATCTATCAATGTATAAATAGAAACACTAAATAAATGTAACTCAGCTGTGATAAACTCAGGGGCATCTGCTGCCTCCTCTCGAGACATCGCAAAAACTCTAGAATGTCCCTGAGTTTGAGTACCAGAGGCTCCTCTGCCTCGGCCAGACGCTGAAGTAGAAGCAGTTCCTCTACGCTGTCCTCGAGTACCACTAGTTGTAGCCATCGAATCATTGCTACGTGTCACTGACTGTATTTGAGATACATCTCTCTCTATCCCAACCATATCTCTCCTAGTAGGGCAATCTCTAGCAAAATGTCCTTGTTGACCACACACAAAACAACCTCCTGGCAATAACCTACACTCACTTGTATGAAGCCTCTGACAATGTAGACAAGGAAGACTAGAAGGTTCTGACACTATCGCTGAACTACCCTGTCCTCCCCGACCTGATCCTCTACCGCGATAAGCCACATAGGAAAATGGTCGTGATCTACCTGCGGTAAATCCTCGAAATTCGGTACGAGTAGGGGTAAACTCAGTCCTCTTACCTGGTCTATAAGACTCTACAGAAGCCACTACCCTCTTCTTTTTACTTGCTTTTTCCTCTTCCTCATCATCATTAACATTAACAAGTTTTTCAGCTCTAATCGCTGCATCTCTCAACATTGTATACTCACCCGTCACTGTCTTAGGGATTTGTTTGCAAATTTTCTTATTCAGACCATCCTCAAATAATCTACATTTATCCCTATTAGATGCAATGTAGCTCACAGTAAAGTGTGATTGCTGGGTAAATTATAACTCGTACTCAGCTACATTCATCTTCCCCTACTTTAGAGCTAAGAAATCTTTCCTTTTTACATTCAGATACACCTCAGGTAAGTACTTCTTCCTAAACTCCCGTGAAAAATCCGCCTAAGCTATAACTCACAGAAACTCCAAAGAATGGAGAACTGTCTTCCACCATTCATACGCATCATCCTGCAACAAAGATACTGCAAACTCTAACCTGTCCTCCGTACTAGCCTGCATCATCTCAAAAACTCTAATAATCCGATCCAACCACTCTTGTGTTAGTCGTGGATTTGTACTACCACTGAACTCTACAGCTCACAATTTCTTCAATTTCTTAAAGTTTTTGGCTGTAATATGATAATCTGTCAAAGGTGGATCTCTGTACATAGGATAGTAAGGTGGGGGTGGTAGATAAGGATAGGCAGCTAGTCCATACTGTGGATAATCAGGATCATACTGTGTATCTGTATCTCTCAATCCTGCATGTGATAACTATATTATAACTGCTCCCTCTCTCTCTGTAGGATGTCTGGGCTCTGACATATCTATAAAAAAATGAACTAATTAAGCACACATTTCATACAATAATGATACAAATGCAATCACAAATCATATATCAATAACATATCCAGGGATCATATACCTGCTCTGATACCAAATTAAAACGTCTTATCCTATTTACCATATTAATCATTCACTAATTAATCACATTTCTATAAATGTGTGTATACTTTAAAACTTTTCTTATAATATATATGTAATTCGTTAATGTCAACCTTTGTTCATCTTCTTCTAATCTTATTAGTCATACATACGACTATATTGTATCTTCAGTTTATAGTTCATCCGTTATATACTCAGAATATAGATCGTAATAGCTAACACATCAATGGATTAAGCTTTGTGTTAACTAATACGCCCTTTATTCTTTATTATGCAAGTTCGTGCTTTACGTAGAACTGTTATATAACGGCTATAACCTGGATATACCAATCAATACCTATTGCACTCCTACAAATCAATTAAAACATCTCAATAGTTCTCAGGCATATTTTAACTCATTAACAAAATACACCTAAAAAACAACAACTCATATATATACATATATACAGAATAATCATCTCAACAAAAACATATTTGTATCCATAACCAAAACACAAAGTATGCACAGGAAAAACATGCAACATCACTAAAAACATCCTAGGCCCAACTCTGAGGAGGAGAGAGAAAATGGTCTGGGAGTAGCAGTTGACCCACCTGTCAAGTATAAATCTCTATCTCTTCTCTCTGTTAGAGCCTGAAACCAAAACTCGTAGTTGCGTGAGTTTTGGGCTCAGTGAATAGTCGTTTAATTAACCAAGTTATCAATAATAACAATAAGCATAACATAATAAACTATATACATTCACAAGCATTCTCTCTATAAATCATATAATGATATTTCTGTAAGTTTGTTTGTTTACCATGCAACGTAATCGATTATCTGTACAATAGTAAAACAATGTACTGTATAAACTCCTCTATAGAAATGATCCTATAAAGGATCTCCTCCTCTACAGTATAAACCACTCTATGTACGATCGATCATATATCACCAAGCCTCACCTCAACATATCAACACCATATCATCATCATCAACACCATATCATCACCATTCATCTCACAATCACATATATCTTATATCGTAGCATACATTCGAATAATGTAAAATTACCTATTTACATTTTTGTTTCATATATACCTGTTCGCATTTTGATCATATAAAAATATATACTCGTTACCATCTTTATACCATTTTCACATTTTACCATTCCTTTGCAATTATATCATTTAATGATCAACCAATCATTATCACATATTCAATTGCATATCTCATATATAAATTCGTATTTAAAGTGAGTTTGGCTACTCACCTGTCAACGAAAATACTTACACCTCTGCGTGCTCTGGTCCTGTCCTGACTGTCTAGTTGGTCGTCCTATAATAACATATATCAATCTTTCTATAAAATTCAATATAACAAAACTTGTAATGCATGCCCTAATGAATCTGTTAAGTTTACTTTTCAATTTTGCAAAACCATAATCCGAACCCTAATAATTCCTAACTTTTCTTTCA